>ML363176.1:0-68983 GCA_005239505.1 Nicotiana paniculata | reverse complement strand
CGTTTTAGGAGATCTTCTAGGTAGAATGAATACCTTTAGTTCGAAATTTTGATAGAAAAAAAATCAAATATTATACCAATGCTACCTAACCAACACTCGGGAGCGACAACTCATGTCCTCGTCTTTAACTTTAAATTATAATAAAAATCACATGTTGTAATTACGGGTGCATTTCATATGGCGTAATTATAATGTGTCTAAAAATAACAAGTGCACACCATCGTGACTTGTTTTCAAGATAAGTCCATAAATATTAAAAGCGACTGAAAAGTGAAAGAGGCTAAAAGCACAATAGGCAAAAATATGTAAATAAACAGACGATTTAGGCCAAATAATAATAGTTAAGCGACCGTGCTAGAACCACGGAATTCGGGAATGCCTAACACCTTCTCCCGGGTTAACAGAATTCCTTACTCGGATTTCTGGTCGCAGACATTTAAAACAGAGTCAAAATTTCCTCAGTTTGGGATTGCAATAAATAAATGGTGTCCTGGGACACCTTAAAAAATCTGGGTGGCGACTCTGAAACTAATAAATAAATCCCAAATCCGAATAATGTCACTTAAATTGGAAGAAACTCCCGTATCCAACACTGTGTAGGAAAAAGGAGGTGTGACAAGACCGATATGGGTGATTTATCTACGTGTATGCGTGTGCAAGCGTACTACCACAAATCAAGTTAACAAATAGGAATAGAGATAATAAATGGCACATAAGGAACGATCACCACAAAACGTACAGTGTAATAAAGACAACAATGAAATTGAAACAACGAATAGTACAAAAAGATTAGCGACACAGAACTAATGAAACAGTGCAACATGGAGAAAGAAAATTACTAGTATGCTAAGGAAACAACAATGAAAGACAAGTACAAAGGTGTAACGACCCGGTCTGTCTTTACGTAGAATATGCATTTATATTTACTGTTATTGCCTCATCATAGCTTGGTTAAAATGGTCTTGATGTGTTAGAGTTGGTAGGCTCGGAATCGCAATAATTATAATGAGAATTTAGTCACTTAGTCTTTAAAAAATAGCCTTATAGTTGGAAAACTCAACTGAGAGTTTACTTATTGGTAAGAGACCTTGGAATGCAGATTTTATGGATCGTATAGTTTCATTAGGTGATTTGGGACTTAGGAGTGTGTTCAGAATATTTTTGTGAGGACCGGTGTAGAATTAGGCTTGAATTGGCGAAAGTTAGTTTTTGGTAATTTCCGGTTGGCAGTGAAAATTAAGCTATCGGGGTCGGAATGGAATTCCGACAGTTGGAACATGTTCGTAATATCATTTTGGATATGTCTGCAAAATTTAAGGTCAATCGAAGTTGTTTTCGATAGTTTCGACATCGTTGGTGGATTTTGAAAATTTGAAAGTTCTTAGGCTTGAATTTGATGTGATTTTGGTGTTTTTATGTTATTTTTAGTGTTCCGGGAGTGCAACTAAGTTTGAATGATCATATATGATATGTTGGTATATTTGGTTGGGGTTCCGAGGGGCTCAGGATATATTTCGGATGGTTAACGGGATGTTCGAAGTTGGAAATTTGCAACAAACAACTGCTGGTGTGAATTCACTGTTGTTTCCGCACCTGCGGATGTTTGATCGCATGTGCGGGGCCGCAGGAGCACAGAAGGCTCCGCAGGTGCGAGATTGAGCAGGCCCAGGAGAGCATCGCAGATGCGGACACTTGATCTCACTTGCGAGGTCGCAGGTGTGGAAATGGAGCCGCAAGTGCGCAGTTTGATCGATTTAATGAAAAGTCGCAGGTGTGATTGATTTGACCGCAGGTGCGCTAATAAGGCCACAAGTGCGGAAATACCTGGGCAGAAAGTATAAAAAGGAGACTTTGAGAATTTTAACCCTTTTTCCACCATTGTTGTGCGGGTCCCGAGGTTTTTGAGGGATTTTGAAGAGGAAAATGTTGGTGCATCATTGAGATAAGCTTTTTGAACTCATTAGTTCGATTGTAGGTGATTAAAGACCCTAAATCAGTGTTAAATTCATGAAAATCAGTAGAGAAAGGTTTAGGGCTTTACATTATGAGACCTTTAGGGGTCGATTTAAGGGGTCAAACGAACTCCGATTTTAGCGTTCTTTATATGTACGGACTCGTGAGATGATGAAGTACATTTTGGTATAAAATTTGTCGAGTTCCGAGATGCTTGCCTGGGGGTCGGGTTTTGGCTAAATTCGGGTTTTATGCTAAAAATTGTACTTTTCAATTGGAATTCATTCCTTTAGCATAATTTGATGATAAAGATCTGATCTTTATAGATTTGGAGCTCTCGGAAGTTGATTCGAGAGGCAAGAGGATTGCATAGTAGATTTTCGGGCTAGTTTGAGGTAAGTAATGTCTTTAAATCCTGCCCTGAGGGTATGAAACCCTGGACTTTGCATCCTTTCACTAATTTTGGAATGCAAGGATTGGAAATTTGGAAATAAATTCCTTTTTAGGAAACTATTGAGTTGCGAACCCGATTTTGAATCCTATGATTAATAATATATATATATATATATATTATTAATCATAGGATTCAAAATCGGGTTCGCAACTCAATAGTTTCCTAAAAAGGAATTNTATATATATATATATATATATATATATATATATACTTTCCATTTTTTTGATATAATTTGGGCTGTAAGACATATTTGGGGCCTAGTGCCGATCTATTTACCCCTTGGGGGCTTTTTTTACTATTTTCCTCACTTGATATTCCACTCAGTCTTTTCTTGATAATTATTTTGACACTTAGAGTATTTTGATATTATTTCTTGAAAACAAAACATTGTTTTGGGTTGAGAATCCAGTATAATGATGACTCGAGTGGCATGTTGAGAGTGTCAGACTGGGTGAAGCCGCGAGCCAATATTGTGAGGATGTTAGATACGAGAGAGGCCGAGGGCCAATATTGTGAGTGATTTATGCCATGGTGTGGCTGGCTGAGGGCCAATATTGTGAGTGATTTATGCCATGATGTGGCTAGCCGAGGGCCAATATTGTGAGTGATTTATGCCATGATGCGGCTTGTTATAGCGCTTGGGCTGTAGGAGCCCCTCCGGAGTCTGTACAGACCCCCAGTGAGCGCATGTACCTACTAAGTGCGAGTGATTCACGCGGGGCTGATACTGAGTAACTTGAGGTTGCCCGCTGGGCTGATACCGAGTAACTATGAGGTTGCCCGCTGGGCTGATACTGAGTGATGGTGAGGTTCTGAGGGAAATTGTTACGAGAAATAATTATGGCCCGAGGGGTAGATTTATGATGATTTTACTAAGTTTTTTACTGTGATTCACTTCGTTTTTCAAAATGATATTACTGAGAGTTTTACTGAGAAATATTGAAAAATATACTTTTTTCAAAGGATTTCTGGAAATTGGTTTTCGAACTTATGTATTTGATGAATACTTTATGGTGACATGGTGTTTTACTGTTTTTGTGAATTGGTGTATCTGTGCTGTATGTTTCGTATTTCTCAAACTGTGATTTATTTTCACTACTACTGAGTTGGCGTACTCATCATTACTCCACGTGCCTCTGTGCACAGATACAGGTACCTGCTCGGAGCAGTAGTTGTCTTCGTTCGTATTTAGCAGCTTACGGGATTTCGAGGTAGCTGTTTAGCGTCGCAACTTCTCCATTTCCCTTCCTTTATTAGTATTAGTATTTATCTCATAGACATTGATTAATACATTAGTAGAGTTTGTCTTATTTCCTAGATGCTCGTGATCATTGACTCCAGTCTTTGAATGATTGTTTAGAATGTTAGATTATTATTGAGGCGTAAAGACTTAAAGAAATTATTTTATGCTTTGTTGTTGCTTGTTATAGATTATTGAAACATTACAATAGAACGGATGGGTAGTTATGTGATGGTTGGCTATCCTAGTTCCATGATAGGCGCCAACACGACCTGTTAGGATTTGTGGCCGTGACAAGTTGGTATCAGAGCTCTAGGTTACATAGGACTCAACTGTCATGAGTAGGTTCAGTAAAGTCTTGCAGATCGGTGCGGAGAGATCTGTACTTATCTTCGAGAGGCTGCAGAAATTTTAGGAAAAATCTCATTTTCTTGAACTCTTCGTGCCAACCTATTGGTTCTTGAAATCTAAACTCATGTTGTTTCATTCTCTCACAGATGGTGAGGACACGCAATACCGATCAGGGTGACAACACACCAGCCGGACCCACAAGGGGTCGGGGCCGTGGTAGAGTTAGGGGACCAGCCCGTGCAGCAGCCAAGAAAGTACCACAGGATCCCCCTGTCATTGAGGATAAGGTTCCCGTCGAGGGTATTCCAGCGGGACAGGCTCAGGCACCGGCAATGCCTATTGTTATTCCGAGTCTTCAGGAGACCCTGGCTCAGATATTGACGGTGTGTACCAGTTTAGCTCAGGCAGTTGCTATTTCTACTACTGCTCCTGCAGCTCAGACCAGGGGAAGCATTCAGACTCCAGCTGCCCGGACACCTGAGCATGCTGTACAGGGTATTCAGGCACCGGGGGTAGTCTCAGCCAGCCGGTTTCCCCAGTTCAGGACTATGTTGTTCCTGCTATGCCTGAGGATGAGCAGCGCAAGCTGGAGAGGTTCAGCAGACTTCGGCCTCGGACTTTCAGCAGTACAGAGGGCGAGGATACCCAAGGGTTTCTAGATAAGTTCTAGAGGATACTACGTACTACGGGTATTTTGGAGACCAGCGGGGTCTCATTTGCTGCATTTCAGTTTGCTGGTGCTACTTTCACTTGGTAGGAGGCATTTGAGAGGCGTAGGCTAGTTGGTTCATCACTGCTCACCTGGCAGCAGTTTTCCACGCTCTTTTTGGAGAAGTATGTTCCTCAGTCCAACAGAGAGGAGCAGCGCAGACAGTTTGAGCAGCTGCGCCAGGGAGAGTTGTCAGTTACTCAGTACCAGATGAGGTTTTCCGAGTTATCTAGGTAGGCTTCGTAGTAAGTCCCTACTAACAGGGAAAGGATCAGGAGGTTTGTGGATTGTCTCACATATCAGCTTCGGATTTTGATGACCACGGAGAGAGTGTCTAGAGCTACATTTGAGTAGGTAGTTGACATTTCTCGGGATATTGAGTCGGTTTGTAGGCAGGAGCGCGAGGAGAGGGAGGACAAGAGGCCTCGGGGATCAGGTAGCTTTAGTGGTGCCCCTTCTAGAGGGCAGTTTCAACACAACATAGGTCGTCCATTTAGACCTCCACAGCCAGTTCGCCCTGCTTACAATGGTGTATCTTCAGGGCAGGTTCCTCGCAGTTCTTATCAGGGACGTTCATCTTTTAGTGCCCTTCCAGCTCAGAGCTCCGCCCGAGCATCATCTTATCAGGGTTCTTCTATGCATGGTTCATCTGGTTGTTATCATGGTGGCAGGGGTTCTCGTCAGTTTTCATCTCTAGCTCCAGGTGGTTGTTATGAGTGTGGAGAGTTAGGACATGAGTGGAGTAAGTGTCCTCGTCGTCCTCGTAGTTCATCTCAGCAGAAGGTTCAGCCCTCGACTTCAGCCCCAGTCACTTCACCACCTACTCAGACAGCTAGGGGTGGTGGTCAGACAGCTAGAGGCCGCCCTAGAGGCGGAGGCCGAGCAGGTGGAGGCCAGCCACGTATTTATGCACTTTCGGCTAGGCCTGATGCTATGGCCTCAGATACGGTGATTACAGGTACTATCTCAGTTGTTACAGTGATGCTTTGGCTTTATTTGACCCTGGTTCCACATACTCTTATGTTTCATCGTATTTTTCTCACTTTATGACTATGCCCCGTGAGTTTTTAGCTACGTCTGATCATGTTTCGACTGCAGTGGCCGATACTTTTGTTGTAGACCGTGTGTATCGGTCATGTCTTATATATATTGGGGGTCTGGAGACTCGAGTGGACTTGATGTTACTTAGTATGGTTGATTTTGATGTAATTCTGAGCATGGATTAGTTATCACCATGTCATGCTATCCTTGATTGTCACGTTAAGATCGTGACCCTGACTATGCTCGAAGTTTTGAGAGTTGAGTGGAGAGGGTCATAGAGCATGTGCCTAGCAGAGTGATTTCTTATTTGAAGGCTCAGCGTATGGTTGAGAAAGGGTGTGAGTCTTATCTTGCTTTGGTGAGGGATGTTATTAGTGAGACTCCTTCTGTTGATTCTGTCCCTATGGTCCGTGATTTTTCGGACGTATTTCCTGCAGACCTGCCAGGCATGCCACCTGATAGGGATACTGATTTTGGTATTGACTTGGTGCTAGACACCCAACCTATTTCTATTCCACCTTACTGTATGGCACTAGTGGAGTTGAAAGAATTGAAAGAGAAACTTCAGAAACTCTTAGATAAGTGGTTCATCCGGCCGAGTGTGTCACCTTGGGGTGCACTGGTGTTGTTTGTGAAGAAGAAAGATGGCTCCATGCGTATGTGCATTGATTATAGGTAGCTCAATAAGGTTACAGTGAAGAACCGACATCCTTTTCCCTGTATTTATGACTTGTTTGACCAGCTTCAGGGAGCTAGGGTGTTCTCCAAGATCGATTTGAGGTCGAGGTATCACCAGTTGAACATTCGGGATTCTGACATTCCAAAGACTGCTTTCAGGACCATATATGGTCATTATGAGTTTCTGGTTATGTCATCTGGGCTGACCAATGCCCCAGCCGCATCCATGCAATTGATGAACAACGTGTTTCAGCCTTACCTTGATTCTTTCGTCATTGTATTCATTGATGACATCCTGTTTTCTTCCCGTAGCCAGGAGGAACATGCTCAACACTTGAGGATTGTGTGGAGGAGGTTGAGGGAGGAGAATATTTATGCAAAATTTTCCAAGTGTGAGTTTTGGCTTGGTGCAGTAGCTTTCTTGGGGCACGTGGTGTCTAGTGAGGGTATTCAGGTTGATCCGAAGAAGATTGAGGCGATGCAGAGTTGGCCCAGACCTTCCTCAGCTACTGAGATTAAAAGTTTCCTTGGTTTGGCAGGACATTACTGTCGCTTTGTGGAAGCATTCTCTTCTATCGCTTCACCATTGACCAGATTGACCCAGAAGGGTGCTCCATTCAGATGGTCCGATGAGTGTGAGGAGAGCTTTCAGAAGCTGAAGTCAGCATTGACCACAGCTCCAGTATTGGTTTTGCCTACTGGTTCGGGTTCTTACATAGTCTATTGTGATTCTTCTAGAGTTATCTTGCGAGAGGTATTGATGCAGGACATTAGGGTGATTGCCTACGTGTCTAAACAGTTGAAGGGGCACGAAAAGAATTACCCAGTGCACGATCTTGAGTTAGCTGCCATTGTTCATGCCTTAAAGATTTGGCGCCATTACTTGTATGGGGTACAATGTGAAATTTTCACTGATCATCGTTGCTTGCAGTATCTACTGAGGAAGAAGGACTTAAATTTTCGTCAGAGGAGATGGTTAGAGCTTCTCAAGGATTATGATCTCACTATTTTGTATCATCCGGGGAAGGCCAATGTAGTGGCCGATGCCTTGAGTCGTAGGTCCGAGAGTTTGGGGAGTCTAGCATACCTTTCAACAACAGAGCGACCTTTAGCACTTGATGTTCAGGCCTTGGCGGGTCAGATGGTGATACTAGATTTGTCAGACCCTTCGCAGGTATTAGCTACCATGCCTTCCCGGTCTTTTCTCTATGACAAGATTAGAGCTCGGCAGTATGATGATCCGCATTTGTTAGTACTTCAGGATAGGGTCCGTCGAGATGATGCCATGGATGTGACTATTGGTGATGACGGTGTTATAAGGATGCCGAGCCGTATGTGCATGCCCAATGTGGACGGGTGTCACGACCCCAAATCCTAATCGGTCGTGATGGCGCCTATCGTGGAACTAGACTAGCCTACTACCGTGTGTTCACAATTTCTTTTGAAAATCCCATTTAAGTTTCAAGCAATTCATAACAACACGCCGACAGTTTACTTAACATATTAATCAAGTTTTATATAAACAGTACTGTCCTCCCCCAAAACCAAGAGCCAACAAGTCATGAGCATCTAGTGAAATAAGCCAAAATAAAGTATTATGATACAAACTCCGAATCAAAGATAAATACAATAGGAAGGGAAAACAGAGATGCTGCGAACACTGAACAGCTACCTCTAAATCCCCACGATCCGGCTCCGCTGTGATATATGAATAAGCTAATGCTCGATATCTGCTCCTGAATCTGCACACAGAGGTGCAGGGAGTAATGTGAGTATGCACACTCAGTAGTAATGGAGATAAATCAAGTCTAAGTAGAAAGGAATCAAAGAAAAATCAATGTCACAATATACACAGCCTTACTTTCCAATAGTATACATAGATATACAAAATCATCGTGCCTCCGAAATCAATTTCATAAAAGTTCTTAAAACAATGCACATTTTTAGAAACTTTAAAACAAAGATCTGGTATGCAAATAAATGTAGTAAAATCATAAGTAGCCCCTCGGGCAAAAACATGTTTCATAATCAGCCCCTCGGGCATGCCTCACAACCCCTCAGCACCTCACATTCACTCAGCACCTCACAACCACTCATGCCTCCCAGTCACTCAATAACTCACACTCGGTGCGCTCACTGGGGGTGTGTACAGACTCCGGAGGGGCTCCTTCAGCCCAAGTGCTAATATCACGCAGCACCTCACCATCACTCTTGGCCCTCGGCCACACTCGGTGGAACCACTCGAAAAGCCCCTCGGGCGAAGTAATAGAACGGGGTACTCGACTCGAAAACATCTTTTTAATGCTCATGAAGTGTAAATCAGGCTGAGTTTCAAATAAAACAGTATGCATAAAAATGCCGAGTAAAAGCCATCGATAGGTAGTGAGGAAAATAGCAATAAAACACCCTCAAATGGTCTAAACAGATCGGCACGAGGCCCCAAACACGACTTATAGCCCAAATATTTCACAAATGTTTAGAACATAATTTAACACAAGTTTTTGAGTAAATATGCAACTCATTAGTTGCCGTGGAGAGGACCTAGTTCAATCCAAAAATCAGTACGCGCCACATATTCGTCATCCGATCTGCGCCATTCCAAATTCAGTGAGAAAATAATGCAGTCCGGGGTTCCATACCCTCAGGACAAAATTTAAGATCATCACTTACCTCTACCGGACCGCGATTCTAGTCTGCTAAGCCTTTTCCCCTCAAATTGGATCCCGGTTGCTCCGAATCTAGCAAAAAACCAGTTAACATCATCAATATATACTGATGGAATACAACCCAATCGAAATCATCAAATCTAAACAAAATCTTGAAATTCGGCCAAACCCGAGCCCACGTCTCGAAATTCAAAATTTTTTACATCAATATAGACCTCGTCCTCCCACGATTCTATACATACCAAAAACACTAAAATTGGACCACAATTGCCCATTGAAATCCTCAAAAGGAAAATAAATTTCTCATGGACCCTTCTTCCCCAACTTAGCTAAATTTCAAGAATTTTTGTGGTTTAATCACTTAAGAATTGACATAGAAACATGTTATGAAGTTGACATTCTTACCTCCAGACGACTTCCCTTGATTTCCCCTAAATCCCTTCTTAAAAGCTCTCAAATTCGCATGCAAATATGGAAGAAATGAGAACCAAATTCGCACACCAGGCCTTTTAAACATTCTACCCAGCTGAAATAATTCCTTCACTGTGATCGCAAACTTCGGCATGTGATCGCGAAGAAAAAACTTGCTGCCCCATAAATTTACCTTACGCGATCGCAGACAACCTCACGCGATCACGATTCATCAAGATTTAAACCCATGCAATCGCAAAACATTCCACGCGATCGCGAAGAACAAAGCTCAACTCACCCACGCGCCCCTTTAACTCTACGCGATCGCAAACAAGACTACGCGATCACACTGACCAAACACTCATACTCACTCGATCGCACACCAGACCACGCGTTCGGGATTAACAAAAATCCTGCCTCACCAATTAACCCTACGCGATCGCGTAGAAGGAAACCAGAAGCTTACAACAGCAGCAATCTGCCCAGATTTCAAGCCAAAAGTTGGTCCGTTAACCATCCGAAACACACCCGAGGCCCTCGGGACCTCAACCAAACATACCAACATAACCGATAACATCATTCAAACTTATCCGAGCCTTCGAAACACCAAAAACAACACGAAAACGCCAAATTTACATCAAATTCAAGCCTAAGAACTTTGAAACTTCTAAAATTCGCCAACTACGCCGAAACCAACCAAAACACCTCCGATTAATCTGAAATTTTGCAGACATAACCAAAATGACATTACGAAACTAACTTCCGGAATTCCAATCCGACCTCGATAGCCTATTTTCCACTGCTGACCATAAATCGCCAAAAACTAACTTTCGCCAATTCAAGCCTAATTATACACCGAACATCACAAAAATATTTTGAACACACTCCTAAGTCCCAAATCACCTAACGACACTACTCGAGCCATAAAATCCACATTCCGAGGTCGTTTACCAATAAGTCAACCCTCAGTTGACTTTCTCAACTATTAGGCTACTTTAAAAGGCTAAATGCCTAAACTCTCATTATAACCACTCCGGACCCAAACCAACTGATCCAACACATCAAAAATAAGAAATCGATACATAACAAATGCAGAAATAGGGGAAACGGGGTAAATCTCACAGAACAACCGGTCGGATCGTTACATCCTCCCCCTCTTAAACAAATGTTCGTCCTCGAACGGGTCTAGAAACATACTTGGAGCCTCGAATAAGTGAGGATATCTGTCCCGCATCTCCCGCTTTGTCTCCCAGGTGGCATCCTCCACCGGCTGCCCTCTCCACTGAACCTTCACTGAAGCTATATCCTTAGACCTCAGCTTCCTAACCTGACGACCCAAATAGCCACTAGCTCTGCTTCATATGACATATCACCCTCGAGCTGAACTGTGCTGAAGTCCAAAACATGGGAAGGGTCACCAACTTTTCCGGAGCATTGAAACAAGGAATACCAGATAAATACTCGATAAACTGGGAGGCATAGAAAACCTATACGCCACCTCCCCAACCCTTTGAAGTACCTCAAATGGCCCAATGAACCTGGAACTCAGCTTCCCTCTCTTCCCGAATCTCATAACACCCTTCATGGGTGACACCTTCAGCAACACCTTATCCCCAATCATGAAAGACACATATCAGACCTTCCGGTCCGCATAAATCTTCTGCCTAGACTGCGCCGTGCGAAGCCGCTCCTGAATCAACTTTGCCTTACTCAAAGCATTCTGAACCAAGTCTGTGCCCAGTGACCTAGCCTCGCCCGACTCAAACCAACCAACCGGAGACCTACACCTGCTACCATACAAAGCCTCATACGGGGCCAATGTGAATACTCGACTGATAGTTGTTATTATATGCAAACTCCGCTAGTGGAAAAAACTGATCCCATGAACCACCAAAGTCAATCACACAAGCACGCAATATGTCCTCCAAACTCTGAATGGTACGCTCCGACTGCCCGTCAGTTTGAGGATGAAACATTGTGCTCAACTCGACAGGAGTAACCAACTCTCTCTGCACGGCTCTCCAAAACTGAGATGTGAACTGAGTGCCTCTGTCGGAAATGATAGAAACTGGAACCCCATGCAGACGGACAATCTCCCTGATATAAATCTCAGCTAACCTCTCCGATGAGTACGTAGTACCAACAGGAATGAAGTGCGCGGACTTGGTCAGCCAATCCACAATAACCCATATAGCATCAAACCTCCTCGAAGTTCGTGGGAGTCCAACTACAAAGTCCATGGTGATCCGCTCCCACTTCCATTCCGGAATATCAAACCTCTGAAGCAATCCACTAAGTCTCTAGTGCTCATACTTGACCTGCTGACAGTTGAGACACCGAGCCACAAACTCCACAATATTCTTCTTCATTCTCCTCCACCAATAATGCTGCCTCAAATCTTGATACATCTTCGCGGCACCCGGATGAATGGAGTACCGCGAACTATGAGCCTCTACTAGAATCAAATCTCGAAGCCCGTCTACATTGGGAATGTAAATCCGGCCATGCATCCTCATGATCCCATCATCACCAATAACCAAATCTCCGGCATCATCGCGTCATACCCGGTCCTGAAGAACAAGAAAATGTGGATCATCATACTGGCCTGCTCTAATCTGATCATAGAGAGAAGACCTGGAGGCTACACAAGCCAACACCCGCGGGGGCTCTGATAGATCCAATCTCACGAAATGACCTGCTAAGGCCTGAATATCAAGATCTAATGCTCGCTCTTCTACTGGAAGGTAAGCTAAACTCCCCAAACTCTCTGCTCTGCGGCTCAAGGCATCGGTCACTACATTGGCCTTCCCCGGATGATATAAGATAGTCAGATCGTAATCCTTGAGGATCTCTAACCATCTCCTCTGACGCAAATTCAAGTCCTTCTGCCTCAGCAGATATTGCAAACTGTGATGATCAGTTAAAACCTCACACTGCACTCTATACAAATAATGCCGCAAAATCTTCAAGGCATGGACAATGGCAGCTAACTCAAGATCGTGCACTGGATAATTCTTCTCGTGCACCTTCAACTCTCTGGACGCGTAGGAAATCACCCTACCTTCCTGCATCAATACTGCTCCCAAGCCAACTCAAGAAGCATCACAATAAACCGTGTAAGAACCCGAACCAGCAGGAAAAACTAACACTAGAGTTGTAGTCAATGTTGACTTGAGCTTCTGAAAGCTCTCCTCACACTCATCAGACCATCTGAATAGAGCACCGTTCTGGGTCAATCTGGTCAAAGGCGAAGCAATCGAAGAGAATCCCTCCATAAAGCGACGGTAATATCCCGCCAAACCAAGGAAACTCCTAATCTCTGTAGCTGAGGACGGTCTGGGCCAACTCTGCACCGCCTCTATCTTCTTCGGATCAACCTGAATCCCTTCACTAGAAACCACGTGGCCCAAGAAGGCTACCGATCCTAGCCAATACTCACACTTGGAGAATTTTTCATAAAGTTTCTCCTCCCTCAATCTCTACAACACAACTTTCAAATGCTGAACATGCTCTTCCTGGCTACGAGAATAAACCAGGATGTCATCAATGAACACAATGACAAAGGAATCGAGATAAGGGTGAAATACGTTGTTCATCAATTGCATGAACGCAACTGGGGCACTGGTCAGCCCAAATGACCAAACCAAGAACTCATAATGACCATACCTGGTCCCGAAAGCAGTCTTCTAAATATAAGAATCCCAAATCCTCAACTGATGATACCCAGATCTCAAATCAATCTTGGAAAACACTCTGGCTCCCTAAAGCTGGTCAAACAAATCATCCATGCGGGGCAAGGGATACCGGTTCTTTACCGTAACCCTATTCAACTGCCGATAGTCAATGCACAAACGCATGGACCCATCTTTCTTCTTTATGAACAACACCGGTGCACCCTAAGGTGACACACTGGGCCGAATGAACCCCTTATCCATGAGCTCCTGAAGCTGCTCCTTTAATTCCTTTAGCTCCGCTAGTGCTATACAATACGGAGGAATAGAAATAGGCTGAGTGCCTGGTACCAGATCAATACCAAAATCAATATCCCTGTCAGGTGGCATGCCTGGCAGGTCTGCAGGAACCACGTCCGAAAAATCACGGACCATGGGAACTTAATCAATAGTGGGAGTCTCACCACCAACTTCCCTCACAAAGGCCAAATAATATAAACACCCCTTTTCAACCATGCGCCGAGCCTTCAGGTAAGAAATCACCCTACTAGGCATATACTCGGAAGAATCTCTCCACCCAACCCTCGGAAACCCTGGCATAGCTAAGGTCACGGTATTAGCGTGACAATTAAGAACATCATGGCACGGAGACAACCAATCCATGCCCAAAATCACGTCAAAATCGACCATGATGAGTAACAGTAGGTCCACTCGGGTCTCCAAACCCCCAATAGATATAGTGCAAGACCGATACACACGGTCCACAACAACAGTATCACCCACCGGAGTCGACACATGAACAGAGTTGACTAGAGACTCGCGGGGCATATCTAACCGGCAAAATAGGAAGAAACATAGGAATATGTGGAACTAGGGTCAAATAAAGCCAAGGCATCACGAAAACAGACTGAAACAATACCTGCAATCACGGCATCTGAGGCCATAACATTTGTCCTGACTGGAAATGCATAATACGAGCCTGACCTCCCCCTGCTCGACCTCCCCCTCTAGGGCGGCCTCTGGTTGACTGACCACCACCCCTGGCTGCCTGGGCGAGCGGTGAAGTGACTAGAGCTGAAGTCGAGGGTGTGCCCCTCTGTTGAGAAGATCCACCGGAATGGCGGGGACACTACCTCCACCCATGCTCGAACTCTCCACACTCAAAATAACTACCCGGAGCTGGAGGCGGGGAATAATAGGAACCGCTAGCACCTGTACGGCCACTGGAAGAATCCTGTATAGATGAACCCTGAAATGGAGGTGCTCGAGCTGCACTTTGAGCTGGGAGGGCACCAAAAGAAGTACGACCAGACTGAAAACCACGGGGACCGTGCCCCGAAGATGCACCGCTATAAGCTGGGCGGCCTGACTGAGGTGGCCTGAATTAACGACCCCTACCCTGCTGAAACTGTCTCCTGAAGGGAGCACTACTGGAACTGCCCGAACCACGAGACCTCTTGGCCTCCCTCTCCTCTCGCTCCTGGCGGCGAATAAACTCAATATCTCGAGCTATATAACCAACATGCTCGAATGAAGCGCCCGATACTCTCTCTCGAGCCATAAACAACCGAAGCTGATAAGAAAGACCATCAAGAACCTCCCCATCCTCTCCCTATCAGTAGGGATAATCTCAAAAGCATGCCTAGCCAACTCGAAAAATCTCATCTCGTACTGAGTGACTAATAACTCTCCCTGGCTCAGCTGCTCAAACTGCCTGCGCTGCTCCTCTCTATGGGACTGAGGAACGTACTTCTCCAAAAATATCTCGGAGAACTACTGCCAGGTAAGAGGTGCTTAACCAACCGGTCTACACCTCTCGAAAGACTCCCACCAAGTAAAGGCAGCACCCACAAACTGAAAGGAAACAAACGAGACCCCACTGGTCTCCAGACTACCCGCGGTGCGCAGTATCCTCTAGCACCTATCTAGAAATCCTTAGGAATCCTCGCCCTCTGTCAGAGGCTGAAGTATGCTGAATCTCTCCAACCTGCGTTGCTCGTCCTCAGGCATAGCAGGGACCACATAATCCTGAACCGGAGCAGCAGGCTGAGTTGGGGCTGATCCCGGTGTCTGAATACCCTGTGCAGCCTGCTCTGGTGCCCGGGCAACTGGAGTCTGATTGCATCCCCCAGTTTGAGTTGTGGTGGCAGAATAAGACATGGCAACGGCCTGAGCCAAACCGGTGCATACTGACAATATCAGAGATAGGGCCTCCTGAAGACCTGGAATAACCATAGGCACTGTTGGTGCCTGAGCCTGTCTCGCTGGGATACCATCATCAGGAACCTGATCATGATCGGTAGGGGGATACTGAGGTATTGTCCCGGCTGCTGCGCGGGCTGGCCCCTACCTCTACCACGACCTCGACCTTTCACTAGTCTAACCGCTGACTGGTCACCCTGATCGGTATGGCGTGTCCTCACCATCTGTGAGAAAATGAAACAAATTAAGCTCATATTTCAAGAATCAATAGATCAGCATGAAAGATTTCAAGAAAGATAGAAGGTTTCCTAAGAGTTCGGCAACCTTTCGAAGATAAGTACAGACGTCTCCGTACCGATCCGCAAGACTCTACTAAACCTACTCATGACCGTTGAGTCCTATGTAACCTAGGGCTCTGATACCAAGCTGTCACGACCCCAAATCCTAACCGGCCGTGATGGCGCCTATCGTGGAACTAGGCTAGCCGACTACCGCGTGTTCACAATTTCTTTTGAAAATCCCATTTAAGTTTCAAGCAATTCATAACAACACGCCGAAAGTTTACTTAACATAATAAGGAAGTTTTATATATACAATACTGTCATACCCCAAAACCCGGAGCCAACATGTCATGAGCATCTAGTGAAATAAGCCAAAATAAAGTATTATGATACAAACTCCAAATCAAAGATAAATACAATAGGAAGGGAAAGCAGAGATGCTGCGAACGCTGAACAGATACCTCTAAATCCCCACGATCCGGCTCCGCTGTGATATATGAATAAGCTAGTGCTCGATACCTGCTCCTGAATCTGCACACAGAGGTGCAGGGAGTAATGTGAGTACGCCATCTCAGTAGTAATGGAGATAAATCAAGTCTAAGTAGTAAGGAATCATAGAAAAATTAATGTCACAATATACACAGCCTTACTTTTCAATAGTATACATAGATATACGAAATCATCATGCCTTCAAAATCAATTTCATAAAAGTTTTTAAAAAAATGCACATTTTTAGCAACTTTAAAACAAAGATTTGGTATGCAAATGAATGTAGTAAAATCATAAGTAGCCCCTCGGGAAAAAACATGTTTCATAATCAGCCCCTCGGGCATGCCTCATAATCCCTCAACACCTCACAATCACTCATCACCTCACAATCACTCATCACCTCACAACCACTCATGCCTCCCAATCACTCAATCACTCCCACTCGGTGCACTCACTAGGGGTGTGTACAGGCTCCGGAGGGGCTCCTTCAGCCCAAGCGCTAATATCACTCAGCACCTCACCATCACTCGTGGCCCTCGGCCACACTCGGTGGAACCTCTCGAAAAGCCCCTTGGGCGAAGTAATAGAACGGGGTACTCGACCTGAAAACATCTTTTTAGTGCTCAGGTAGTGTAAATCAGGCTGAGTTTCAAATAAAACAGTATGCATAATGATGCTGAGTAAAATCCATCGACAGGTAGTGAGGAAAACAACAGTAAAACACCCTCAAAGGGTCTAAACAGATCGGCACGAGGCCCCAAACACGGCTTATAGCCCAAATATTTCACAAATCTTTAGAACATAATTTAACACAAGTTTTTGAGTAAATATGCAACTCATTAGTTGTCGCGGAGAGGACCTTGTCCAATCGAAAAATTAGTACGCGCCACATATTCGTCATCCGACATGTGCGCCATTCCAAATTCAGCGAGAAAATAATGCAGTCCAGGGTTCCATACCCTCAGGACAAAATTTAAGACCATTACTTACCTCTACCGGGCCGCGACACTAGTCTGCTATGCCTTTGCCCCTCAAATTGGCCCCCGATTGCTCCGAATCTAGCCAAAAACCATTTAACATCATCAATATATACTCGTGGAACACAACCCAATTGAAATCATCAAATTTAAACAAAATTTCAAAATTTGGCAAAACCCGAGCCCTGGTCCCACGTCTCGGAATCCAAAATTTTTTACATCACTAGAAACCTCGTCCTCCACGATTCTATACGTACAAAGAACACTAAAATCGGAAAATAATTTCCCACTCAAATCCTCAAAAGGATAATAAATTTCTCATGGACCCTTCTTCTCCATCTTAGCTAAATTTCCAGAATTTTTGTGGTTTAATCACTTAAGAATTGACATAAAAATGTGTTATGAAGTTGAAATTCTTACCTCCAGATGACTTCCCTTGACTTCCCTTATATCCCCTCTCAATAGCTCTCAAATTCGCATGCAAATATGGAATAAATGAGAACAAAATTCGCACATCAGGCCTTTTAAACATTCTGCCCAGCTGAAATAATTCCTTCACTGCGATCGCAAACTTCGGCACGCGATCGCGAAGAACAAACTTGCAGCCCCATCAATTTACCTTGTGCGGTCGCAGACAACCTCACGCGATCGCATTTCATCAAGACTTAAACCCACACGATCGCAAACTATTCCACGCGATTGCGAAGAACAAATCTCAACTCACCCACGTGCCCTTTTAACTCTACGCGATCGCAAACAAGACTACGCGATCGCACTGACCAAACACTCATACTCACGCGATTGCAAACCAGACCACGCGATCGTGATGAACAAAAATCCTGTCTCACCAATTAACCTTACGCGATCGCAAACATCCTCACACGATCGCGTAGAAGGAAACCAGAACCTTACACCAGTAGCAATCTGCCCAGATTTCAAGCAAAAAGTTGGTCCGTTAACCATCCGAAACACACCCGAGGCCCTCAGGACCTCAACCAAACATACCAACATAACCCATAACATCATTCAAACTTAGTCGAGCCTTCGAAACACCAAAAAAAACACAAAAACACCAAATTTACATCAAATTCAAGCCTAACAACTAAGCTGAAACCAACCAAAACACCTCCGATTAATCTAAAATTTGCAAACATAACTAAAATGACATTAGGAAACTGTTCCAACTTCTGAAATTCCATTCCGACCTTGATAGCCTATTATACACTGCCGACCGGAAATCGCCAAAAACTAACTTTCACCAATTCAAGTCTAATTCTACACCGAACATCACAAAAATATACCGAACACACTCCTAAGTCCCAAATCACCCAACGAAGCTACTCGACCCATAAAATTCGTATTCTAAGGTCGTTTACAACCTAACTGATCCAACACAACAAAAATAAGAAAGAGATATATAAAAAATGCAGAAATAGGGGAAACGAGGTAAATCTCACGGAACGGCCGGTTGGGTCGTTACATTGGGATTCGATAGTTGATATTAACAGAGGCTCACAGCTCGCGGTATTCCATCCATCCGGGTGCCGCGAAGATCTATCAGAATCTGAGACATCAGTATTGGTGGAGGCGGATGAAGAGAGATATTGTTGAGTATGTAGCACGGTGTCTCAACCGCCAGCAAGTCAAATATGAGCACCAGAGACCAGGTGAAGTACTTCAGATGTTAGATATTTCGGAGTGGAAGTGGGAGCGGACTACTATGGACTTTATAGTTGGGCTTCCACGGACTTCGAAGGGTTTTGATGCTATTTGGGTCATTGTGGATAGATTTACCAAGTCCGCGCAATTCATTCCTATTGGTACTTCTTATACTTCAGAGCAATTAGCTGGTATTTACATTAAGGAGATTGTCCGATTGCATGGAGTTCCAGTTTCTATTATTTCTGACAGGGGCACTCATTTCACATCTCAATTTTAGGGGGTCGTACAGAGAGGTATGGGTACTGATGTAGAGTTGAGCACTACATTTCATCCTCAGACCGACAGGCACTCGGAACGGACTATTTAGATTTTGGAGGATATGTTACGGGCTTGTGTGATTGATTTTGGTGGTTCATGGGATCGGTTTCTGCCAGTAACGGAGTTTGTATATAATAATAGTTGTGGACGAGGGTCAATATTGTGAGTGATTTATGCCACGATGTGGCTGGCCGAGGGCCAATATTATGAGTGATTTATGCCATGATGTGGCTTGTTATAGCGCCTGGGCTGTAGGAGCCCCTCCGGAGTCTGTACACCCCTAGTGAGCGCAGTACCTACTGAGTGTGAGTGATGCACGCACGGCTAATACTGAGTGACTGTGAGGTTGCCCGCTGGGGTGATACCGAGTGACTGTGAGGTGCTGAGGGAAATTGTTATTAGAAATGATTATGGCCCGAGGGGCAGATTTATGTTGATTTTACTAATTTTTTGACTGTGATTCACTTCCTTTTTCAAACTAATATTACTGAGAGTTTTACTGAGAAATATTGAAAAATATACTTGTTTTAAAGGATTTCTTGAAATTGGTTTTCGAACTTATGTATTTGATGAATAGTTTATGGTGACTTGCTGTTTTACTGTTTTGTGAATTGGCGTATATGTGCTGTGTGTTTCGTATTTCTCAGACTGTGATTTATTTTCATCACTACTGAGTTGGCGTACTCATCATTACTCCCTGCTCCTCTGTGCACAAATACAGGTACCGATTCAGAGCAGTAGCTGTCTTCGTTCGTATTCAGAAGCTTACGAGATTACGAGGTAGCTGTTCAGCATCCGCCTCTTCTCTATTTCCCTTACGTTATTAGTATTAGTATTTAATAGACATTGATTAAGACATTAGTAGATTTAGTTTTATTTCCTAGATGCTCGTGATCATTGACTCCAGTCTTGGGAGGATTGTTTAGAATGTTAGATTATTATTGGGGCGTAAAGACTTAAAGAAATTATTTTATGCTTTGTTTTTGCTTGTTATTGATTATTGAAACATTATAATAGAATGGATGTGTAACGACACGACCGGTCATTTTGCCTTATCGGACACCGTTCCCCCAAATGAAACTTCCCATAGCAACTTATTGTGATTTATGACTTGTGGGGGCGAGTGATCCGAGATTCGAAAGTGTTCAGAGCAGTAAAGGAACACTTAGTTCCTTAAGGTTGGCCTTTTTGGCCAAGTTTGACTTCGGTCAACATTTTTGAGTAAAGGACCTCAGAATCGAGTTTTGACTATTCTGGTAGCTTCGTATGATGATTTTGGACTTGGGCGTATGTTCGGAATGGGTTTTGGATGACTTGGGAGCGTTTCGGTGCCCGATATCGAAATAAGAGTTTCCTTAAGTTAATATTGTGGTTTAGGAAGTGTTTTTGTTTTATCGAGGTCTGAACAGAATTCCAAGACCGGGAATAGTTCCGTTATGTCATTTATGACTTGCCAGCAAAATTTGGTGTCATTCCGAGTAGTATAGGTCGGTTCGGCGCATTGTTATCGAATTCAAGAACTTGAAGTTCTTAAGTTTTGATTCTAGGGGTTTTGGGGTGTGATTTTGAGTTTTTGCGTTGTTTTGAGTGTTCTGAAGGCTCGAGTGAGTCTGTATTATGATTTGGGACTTGTTGGTATATTTGGGCGGGGGCTCGGGTGAGCCCGGGTGCCTCTCGGGCACCAAACAAGGCCAAAATCCAGCTGAAACAATTGCTGGTGCACTGATCTGGTGTGACCGTAGGTGCGGCTGCCCAGTCGCAGGTGCGGGACCGCTCATGCGGTCCCAGCCTCACAGGTGCTACCCCCAAGTGGGCTGCCTATTTCTCGCAGGTGCGGGCCCTTTCCCGCAGGTGCGGACTCCTGCCCGCAAGTGTGAGCCCAGTCCCTTGTCCTATTTTCCGCAAGTGCGAGACCGCAGGTGCGGAACCACCGTAGGCTATGTGTTCTTTTAAAATACCGGAAATGTTCATTTTCTCCATTTTTCTTCCACCATTGTCGACCTAGAGAGCTTGGGAAAGAGCCAATCCACCTAGCTACTGATAAGGTAAGTAAATTCTACCCTAGTATTAGCTTAATACATGAATTACTAGTTAAATTAAGTACTTAATTAGTGAAAATCAATGAATTGGGTAGTAACCTAGGGCTTTCGACAATTTAGAGAATTACCCGTGAATTGGCTATGAAATCATACAAAAATCATATATTAACGATCTTTAGGTTATGGGAGAGTGTTTCCTTCGGGAATTTTCAAATATTCGAGCATGCGGGCCCGGGGGTGGATTTTGGGATTTCTTGAAGAATGATGAATTGACTAAACAAGTAGGAGAATTCCATGCTTTGAGTATAATTTGATATATTTACGTAACGTTTGATTAGTTTTGAGTCCTTGGGAGACGAGTTCGGAGTTTCGGGTGCATTCTTGACTCGGGGAGTAGGTTCGACACGAGGTGAATCTCCTTTCTAATCTCGTAAGAGGGAATTGTGCCCATAGGTGATTTAAATGCTATGTGTGATGTTTGTGTGGGCTACGTACGTACAAAGTGATGAGAGTCTGTACGTAGCGGCTATTATTATTATGTACGGGTAGTTAGGCCCTCATCATGCCTTGTGTTCTTCCTCGTAATGAATTATATGTTATGCATTCATGTGATATGGAGCATTGGTTCCCTGAAAAATTTATGGAAATTTTATAATTTGAAGGAGTTGATTATGGAAAGTAATTTTAAAAGAATATTGTGTGTGCATGTGACCGCTTCGCAATTTACATTCCGCGAGCGGAGTGTGATTTCCCCCACTCTCATGGGAGCTGGCCGTATGCCACGGCAGATTGAAAGATGCACTTCTGGTTCAGGCCGTTCGACCCTCGACAGTGCATAGATATGATTATTATGACAAAGATGTACTTATGGTTTGGGCCGTTCGACCCTCGGCAGTGCACAAACATGATTATTTTTATGACTCAGGCCGGTTGTCCTTATCTCGTATGCGCATGATAAATTGTTACTGAATTCGTGGATATTGATTTGATAGATATTTGGGGGAACATGAAGTAGTAATTATTTATTTACTTGCATTATTTACTTGGATTTCAGTACCTTATATATTTGCTGCTATACTACCTTTACATGCCTACCGTTTTCATCATATTCTGTTAAATTATATTGTTGGACCTTAGTGAGTGTCAAGTCGACCTCTCATCACTACTTTTTCGAGATTAGACGGGATACTCACTGGGTACATATTTATTTATGTACTCATGCTACGCTCATGTACTTAATTGTACATGTTCTAAGGCTGGTGCATTTGGTTACCAGACCAGAGCTCTATTCTGATTATAGTTGGACCTGACTTCACGGTGAGCTGCTTCTCTTGACGATCCTCGACATCACCATGGAGTTTCTTTTTCTTATTTCCCGTCTATTTCTTTCAGACAGTGGGACTGTATATTATATCTTTTGTATATTCTGTTAGTATGCCCGTAGGACTTGTGACACTAGTTCCTGGCACACACGTGGTAGTTATTATGGATTACGGATCTGTATATATATTGGCTCACGTCTCCTTATGACCGCTTTTGATTAAAACTGGATAATTATCCTTTTTGATTTATGATTTAAGCTTTAAAACTTGGTATATGTTGAAATGTTTAATCAAATAAGAAAGAACCCTTAGTAAATTGAGTGTTGGCTTCCCCGACCCCGCGGTTGGGCGCCATCACGAAATGAGTTAGGATTTTGGGTCGTGACAACATGGTATCAAAGCTCTAGGTTCACGTAAGTCTCACGAGTCACGGGCAAACCCAATAGAGTCTTGCGGATCGGTGCAGAGACATCTGTACTTGTCTTCAGGAGGCTATAGGGTGTTAGGAAACCTCTCCTTATTTTTATTCTATCGTGCAGTCGATTGTTTACTAAATCTCATTCTTCTATCTCTCACAAATGGTGAGGACGCATGCATCCAATGTTCCAAACACGGGAGGGGCCGCTACCCTATTGTCCGAGGCTGTGAAAGAGGTCGGGGGAGGGCATCGGCCCGAGGTAGGGGACGAGGGCGTCCCAGAGCTATTCCAGTTACACCACCACCAAAGGATCCTACTATAGAGGAGTAGGGTGAGGTTCCCGTAGCAGATCCTGGTCCAGTGGACTTTATGACGGCGCCAGGCTTCCGGAACATCATGGGCCATATGATGCGATTTATGGACACTATGTCCCAAGCTCGTTTATTTCCAGCAGATCCATCCACATCTCAAGAGGGAGGGGGCCCAGACTCCTACCGCCTAGGCTGCAGGTAAGGCAGCAGCATTACATCATACCTCGGGTACACTGCCCGTGGGTGGGTCCAGCCTATAGCAGCAGCACCTGAGCCCAGACCAGCCGCGGACAGCGATCCGCAGAAGTTAGTGGATAGATGTACTTGATTGCACCCTCCAATCTTCGTGGGTGAGCGAGGCGAGGATGAAAAATATGAGGATATTAGAGTCCCATAGAGTGGACTTCACTACCTTCCAGTTAGAGGGTAGATCTTGCAGATGGTGGCAGTCCTATATTCTTAGCAGGCCAGAAGATTCTCCTCCTATCACTTGGGAGCAGTTCACACAGATGTTTTTGGATAGATATATCCCACCCTCTAAGAGGGAAGAGTTGCGGTGTCAGTTTGAGCAGCTAGAGAAGGGACACATGTCAGTGACAGATTATGAGGCCAGATTTTTAGAGTTGTCTCGCCATGCACTCGTGATACTACCTACCGATGCCGAGAGGGTGCAGAGATTTTTGGCTGGGTTGCATCCAGGTATTAGGGCCACCATGGCCCGAGAGGTGGAGATGGGTATTCCTTATCAGCTCGCGGTAAAGATTTCTCGTAGGATCGAGGGGTATCGGTCGAGGAGCAGGGAACAGGGGCAGTAGGACAAGAGGGATAGATTCTCCTGAGATTTCAGAGGTGCCCCAGTTAGGGGTAGAGGTCAGTTTAGCAGTAGTCAGCCTGACATGCCTTTATATCAGCACCTCCACCACCTCCCCGAGGTGTTCCAGTGAATCCTCATTTCAGCGCCATGCCAGAGCGTTCCTACCATCCTCCAGCCATTCAGAGTTCACCCAGTGGTTATCCTAGTCATCCGAGATCCTCCAGCCCCTACTCCCATGATATGCCAAAGGGCTCACATCGCTCTCCGGCCATTTAGGGTCCTTCTTCGGGGCAACAGGCTATGGTATCTGTAGGTCGTTACGAGTGTGGGGAGCCAGGTCATATTAGGAGGCATTGTCCCGGGTTTCAGGGCAAGGCAGTGCATTAGGGTTATCAGTCGATGGGTCCAGCACCCACAGTCCCGCCACCTAGAGGTGGAGGACAGGTCGGTAGGGGTCGTCCTAGAGGTGGAGGCCAGTCAGGGGGAGGTCAGTCAACTCCTGTTCACTCTGGTGGAGCTAAGTCTTCCGGTGCTCCAGCTAGATTGTATGCCATTCCGGCTAGATCAGATGCAGTGGCCTCAGACGCCGTGATCATATGTATTATCTTAGTATGTGGTAGAGAGGCTTTAGTATTATTTGACAGGATCCACCTATTCATATGTTTCAACATTATTTGATCATTTTCTAGAT
This sequence comes from Nicotiana paniculata, assembly GCA_005239505.1. NCBI lineage: Eukaryota > Viridiplantae > Streptophyta > Magnoliopsida > Solanales > Solanaceae > Nicotiana > Nicotiana paniculata. The sequence continues at coordinate 44,285 of ML363176.1, read as the reverse complement.
GCTCCTCGTGAGTCCTTGGGTCCTCCTATATATGTGTCCACGCTTGTGGGTGATTCTGTGGTGGTAGACCTGATATATCGGTCTTGTGTGATCACCTTCTGTGGATTCCAGACTCGAGCAGATCTCTTATTGCTTGACATGGTTGATTTCGAGGTTATTTTACGCATGGATTGGCTATCTCCTTATCATACCGTGCTAGATTGCCATGCCACGACAGTTACTTTAGCCATGCCCGAGTCGACTAGGCTGGAGTGGAGAGGTTCCTCAACTAGTGCAGCCAGCTGGATTATTTCATTCCAGAAGGCTCGACATATGGTCGAGAATGGTTGTCTGGCCTATCTTTCTTATGTGCGGGACACCACCACCGAGTCCCCGATGATTGATTCAATGCCAGTTGTTCGAGAGTTTGCTGATGCATTTCCTTTAGACCTTTCGGGCATGCCTCCGGATCGTGATGTTGATTTCAGCATTGATGTCGGTCCAGGCACTCAGCCTATTTCCATTCCCCCGTATCGTATGGCTCTGAAGGTTTTGAAGGAGCAGCTTGAGGAGTTGTTGGCTAAAGGGTTCATCAGACTTAGTGTATCGCCGTGGGGTGCTTCAATTCTATTCGTGATTAATAAGGATGGGTCCATGCAGATGTGTATTGATTACCGCCAGTTGAACATGGTCACCATTCAGACAAGTATCCTTTGCCGCACATCAATGATTTGTTTGACTAGTTGCAGGGTGCTCGAGTGTTTTCTAAGATTGATTTGAGATCGGGATATCATCAGTTGAGGATTCGGGCCTCAGATGTTCCGAAGACCTCCTTTTGTACGAGGTATGTCCATTATGAGTTCCTGGTGATGTCCTTTGGCTTGACTAATGCCCTAACAATATTTATGGACTTGATGAACAGGGTGTTCAGGCCTTATATTGATTCCTTTGTCATTGTCTTCATTGATGACATTTTGATTTACTCACGTAGCCTGGGGGAGCACGAGCAGCATTTGAGAGTCGTGCTCCATAATTTGTGAGAACAGAAGCTATATGCTAAGTTCTCCAAGTGCAAGTTCTGGTTAGATTTCGTGGCATTCTTGGGGAATGTGGTATCCGGAGAGGGAATCAAGGTTGATCTTCAGAAGATTGAGGCAGTTCAGAGTTAGCCGCGTCCTACTTCAACTACAGAGATTAGGAGCTTTTTGGGCCTAACAGGCTATTACGACGGATTTGTGGAGGGGTTATTGTCTATTGCAGCTCCATTGACTAGATTGACTCAGAAGAATGCGCCATTTCGATGGTCTGACGAGTGTGAGGCGAGATTTCAGAAGCTCGAGACAACATTGACCTCAACACCAGTTCTGGTATTGCCTTCTGGTTCGGGGATGTATACAGTGTATTGCGACTCTTTGCGTGTTGGTTTGGGATGTGTGTTGATGTAGGAAGGGAGAGTTATTGCTTATGCTTCGCGCCAGCTGAAGGTTCATGAGAAGAATTACCCTGTGCACGATTTGTAGTTGGCGGCGATTGTTCATGCTCTTAAGATTTGGAGGCACTACTTGTATGGGGTGTCCTGTGAGGTTTATATAGACTACCGCAGCTTGAAGCACTTGTTCAAGTAGAGAGATCTTAATTTGACGCAGCACAGATGTCTTGAGTTGTTGAAGGATTATGATATCACCATTCTTTATCATCCGGGCAAGGCAAATGTGGTAGCAGATGCCTTGAGCAGGAAGGCAGAGAGTATGGGTAGTTTGGCTTATATTGCAGCAGAGGAGAGACCTCTAGCCTTGGACATTCAATCCTTGGCTAATCGCCTGGTGAGATTAGACCTTTCAGAGCCCCGCCGATTTTAGCACATATGGTTGTTAGTCTTCATTATTGAGGGAGATTAATGTCCGACAGTTCAATGATCCGTGCTTAGCAGAGGTTCGAGAGACAGTGGTACAGGGTGGTGCCAAGGAGGTCACTATTGGCGAGGATGGTGCTCTGAGACTTCAGGTCCGTTTATGTGTTCCTAATTTTGATGGCCCGAGGGAGAGGATTCGAGAGGAGACACACAGTTCTCGGTATTCTATTCATCCTGGTGATACGAATATGTATTGTGATTTGAAGAAGCAATACTAGTGGAGGCTGATGAAGAGAGACATTGTGGAGTAGGTGACTACGTGTCTTAATTACCAGCAGGTGGAGTATGAGCACCAGAGGCCGGGAGGCCTACTTAAGAAGATGCCCATTCCTGAGTGTAAGTGGGAGCGCATCACTATGGACTTCGTGGTTGGGTTGCCTCGTACTTTACAGAAGGTTGACACGGTTTGGGTCATTGTGGATAGTTTGATTAAATCAGTGCATTTCATTCCAGTAGCTACTACATATACTTCTGAGAGGCTAACCCAGATCTACATTCGGGAGATAGTCCGGTTGCACGGCATGCCGGTGTCCATTATATCAGATCGAGGTCCTCAGTTCACCTTGCACTTCTGGAGAGCATTGCATAGTGGGTTAGGCACCCAGATAGACCTCAGCACAGCATTTCACCCTCAGAATAATGCTAGTCAGAGCGTACAGTTCAGATATTGGAGGACATAATCAGGGCATGTGTGATTGACTTCGGAGGTCAGTGGGACCAATTCTTGCCTTTGACCGAGTTTTCTTGCAATAATAGTTATCAGTCCAGCATCGATACGGCTCTAATTGAGACTTTGTATGGGCGGCGATGTCATTCTCCTATCGGGTGGTTTGAGCCTGGAAAGGCTAAGTTATATGGCACTAACCTGGTGAGGGATGATTTGGAGAGGGTGAAGTTGATTCAGGAGAGGCTCCGCACAACACAGTCCAGATAGAAGAGTTACATGGAGCAGAGGGCGCGTGATGTATTATTTATGGAGGGAGACAAGGTTCTATTGAAGGTCTCGCCGATGAAGAGTATTATGAGGTTCAGGAAGAAGGGCAAGCTAGGACCGAGGTTTATAGGTCCCTCCGAGGTGTTGAGGCATGTTGGGAAGGTTGATTATGAGCTAGATTTACCTCCCAGTTTATCAGGAGTTCATCCGGTCTTTCATGTATCCATGCTCTGGCGCTACCACGCCGAATTCTATCACGTGGTTGATTTCAGCACTATTCAGTTGGATGAGAGGTTAGGCTACGAGAAGGAGCTAGTTGCTATTATTGATAGACAGGATTACCATTTGAGGTCCAAGAGAGTTTCTGCGGTGAAGGTCCAGTGGAAGGGCCAACCAGTCAAGGAAGCGACCTGGGAGNTGTTACACCCCATGTTTTCGTACGTGAGAGTACATCGTAAGTCAATTGATGTAAGCTCAAAAATAAGATTCTATTTGATGGAATATAAAGTAAGTTAATTATGTTACTTTGGAGGTTACAAATATTTAAGATCATGAATAACGAGTACCAAGAGGGTTGGAAAGCTTAGAAGCTAAACCACTTGAAGAAAATAAGTTTCGTCGAAAGCCGACGAGTTTGGAATGTTATAACATATACCTTAGGGTGAGACTATGGTTAATTACATGATAAGGAGGTTATTCTATGAGTTAATTTTTATCGTATGATAGTTGTGTTCTACATTTTGAAGTCAAGCAAGTGGGGGAACAAAAGTTGGCAAAGGTCTTCACAAGTTACAAGCTCATGCCATAAGGTAGTCAACGTAAATCCTTGAAGAGATTATCTTTAAGATGATAAGAAGTTAATCCTATTGGTCTTAAATGATACAAAGGTGTATAAGGGTGGATTATTAGAAGTTAAACGAATCAAGGATGTTGTCAGCCGTATTTTCGGGTAAACCTAGAGGTGCTTAATAAACTCAATAGGTAGTGTTTTAAGGTATTTGAATCATATAATATCCGTATCATAAGTCTTGAAGTCAAATGAGTTATGAGACAAAAGTTGACGCAACTTAGGTTCATAATTTTACTTGAACAGTAGGTCAAATGCTACTAAGCTTTTATCCCAATTTACTTAGAATTACGGAGTGATATAACCATAAAATTGCATATCTATGAGTCTAGTTTCTATCAAATTAAACCGATAAGTAAATAGATATTCACGTTTTTGCGAGACTGCGCCACGCACCTCTCTATGGGGCCCACTTAGGAGGTTTAAGACATTTGGATCTATATATGACGCCTCCAACCCGTTTTAAGCCATTATTTTCACTATATTCAGACCTTAGAACTCTATGAACACCCTCTCAAGGTTCTCTCAAGATTCAAGACCCAAACAAAGGGCAAACAACACAAATCAAGTGTCGGGAATCCTGTGGCGCTAGTAAGTTTATTTTTCTTCCTGTTGTTGCTGATTTTTGTGTTGTTCCAGCTCGTGTGGGAAGTTGTTTTAAGGGGTTTATGTTCTGTAAATACTCCATCAAGTTCTTAATATCAACCATAGGTGATTTCAAGCCTTCTAAAGTGATTCTGGTGCCGAAAAACACAAATTGATTGCTAGTTTCGCCTTCTTGTTGTTGCGGCACCATTGGAGGGATATTTCATGGAAAATGAAGGTCAAATTGGAGTTTTTCTTTCTGTGTAAAGGTAAGGAACCTCTTACTCTATATGTATTTAATATTATCCAAGTTGCGTCTAAGTAATTGAAGCTAGAACTTGTGAAATATATATCGAAAGGCTTGGCAGTAATGTTATCAGTTGGTGGCTGTTTTGGGAGGGTCAATATGATTAACATTGATGTTGTTTGGGATGTTTAGTGATTTTTTTTACTTGTTGGAAGTCATATAAATAGGGGAAGTTCTGTCAGTTTCACCGTAAAATAGGTTGTGGTCGGTAGATAATAGTTACGACGCTTAAACTTTAACGATAGTGTCATTTCTCCTATTGTAGACTAAGGAGTCGTGACTTTTGCATAGATTGAGGTTGGGAAGTGTATACAAGTTATGTGAGGCTATACCTTTCCTTATTTTTCACGACTCTGATTGTACATAATGCAATGAATGAGCTTCTAAAGATACTCTACTCTTAGAAGCTAGCAGTACTTACATTGTTTCCCTTCTTATGAAACAATTGATGTTGAGGTTGCTTGTCTTATTCTTATGTTATCAATGTTGTTGGTACTTACTGATTCTTATAATATTCCCGATGAAGATTTATCCCTATTGATGTGTACGGAGAATATCGATCTTATGTCGCTCCGAAATGTTCAGAACATGATTACAATGAGTCCTTCATGCATTATATATATGTATCTATTTTACTCTACCGAGCCGCGCTATAGTCGGCTGGGTATGGCACCTATTGTGCAACCACTGATCAATTGGGTTTACCGAGTCCTCTTTGAGGCCGGGTATGATATGATGATGATGATTCCCATAGAGGCGAATGTTCTATCATGATGATGATGCCCATAGAGGCGGATGTTTAAAAAGATTATGTGTATATATGTATCATGAATTTCAGGTTAATGTCTCTTTGAAGCACTCGGATGCTCCACGTTGTGTCTCATACATCTCTCTTTACATTACTGTTCTTGTTTATGCTTTCCTGCCTTACATACTCAGTACTTTATTCGTACTGACGTCCTTTTATTTGTGGACCCTGCATGTCGTGCTGCAGGTCCTGATAGACAAGTAGACAAAGCTCCCCCGTCACAATAGGCTTTCTAGTTCAGCGGTTATAGGCGAGATCCCTTCTCCGAACTTGCCGTGGTCTTGGTATGCATTTTTGTTACAAATATGATGGGTAATGTCAGGGCCCTGTTCTGGCTATGTTGCATTACTTATGCTCCTTTAGAGGCTCATAGACAGGTGTCGACTCATGTATAGTTTGGTATGCCTTGTTGGCTAATTTTTGTTGTTTAGTCTTTAATGGTAGCGTTGTAGCTCATACCTTTTATGTAGTTTCTTAGCAATCTTGTCATGTGTGATGTATGTTCATGATCCATTTCTACCATTTATATTGATCTCGTTATCCCTTAAAGATAATAAGAAGGTTAGATAAAATGTACGTTGGTTCTCGACAAGTATGGCCCGGGTGCTAGTCATGATCCTCTAGTTTGGGTCGTGACAAACTTGGTATCAAAGAAGGTCTGTCCTAGGGGTTGTATATGAGCCGTATCTAGTAGAGTCTTGTTTATGGGTGTGTTGTGAACCACACTTATAATCAAGAGGCTATAGGGCATTTAGGACTATTACTCTTTCTTCTTACTCTAGATCGTGTGGTAGAGCTCAATCGTAAGAACTCAATTTCCTCAATTCTATCTTATTTATAATACGACGATGCATACATCTAGAAAGATGGATGGTAAGAGATTGCAATGTGGCAGCGAAAGAGTTGAGTCAGAGGAATTCAATTTTGCATCATGCTTATGATGAGTAAATGTGAGGGCTTCAGCAGATCATGTGTGTACTAAGATGTGTTAGTTTATTAATAAGGAGCTCTAAGGAAATAGTATCTATCTACCCATATGGTAAAAAGAAATAAGAGAATCATAAGGGGGGGAATGATTTTACACCCCATTTCNGAAAGCCGACGAGTTTGGAATGTTATAACATGTACTTAGGGTGAGACTATGGTTAATTACATGATAAGGAGGTTATTCTATGAGTTAATTTTTATCGTATGATAGTTGTGTTCTACGTTTTGAAGTCAAGCAAGTGGTGGAACAAAAGTTGGCAAAGGTCTTCACAAGTTACAAGCTCATGCCATAAGGTACTCAACGTAAATCCTTGAAGATATTATATTTAAGATGATAATAAGTTAATCCTATTGGTCTTAAATGATACAAAGGTGTATAAGGGTGGATAACAAGTATTAGAAGTTAAACGAATCAAGTATGTTGTCAGTCGTATTTTCGGGTAAACCTAGAGGTGCTTAATACACTAAAGAGGTATTGTTTTAAGGTATTTGAATCATATAATATTCGTATCATAAGTCTTGAAGTCAAACGAGTTATCAGACAAAAGTCGACAAAAGTTGACGCAACTTAGGTTCATAATTTTACTTGAACATTAGGTCAAATGTTACTAAGATTTTCTCCCAATTTACTTAGAATTACAGAGTGATATAAAAACCAAATTTAATATCTATGAGTCTATTTGCTAAAAAATTAAATCGTTCGTCGATACGAACTTGGAGTAAATAGATATTCACGTTTTTGCGAGAGTGCGCCAAGCACCATTCTATGGGGCCCACTTAGGCGGTTTAAGACATTTGGATCTATATATGACGCCTCCAACCCGTTTTAAGCCATTCCTTTTCACTATATTCAGACCTTATAATCTACAAACACCCTCTCAAGGTTCTCTCATGATTCAAGACCCAAACAAAGGGCAAACAACACAAATCAAGTGTCGGGAATCCAGTGGCGCTAGTAAGTTTATTTTTCTTCCTGTTGTTGCTCATTTTTGTGTTCTTCCAGCTCGTGTGGGAAGTTTTTTTAAGGGGTTTATGTTCTGTAAATACTCCATCAAGTTCTTAATATCAACCATAGGTGATTTCAAGCCTTCTAAAGTGATTCTAGTGCCGAAAAACACAAATTGATTGCTAGTTTCGCCTTCTTGTTGTTGTGGCAGCATTGGAGGGATATTTCATGGAAAATTAAGTTCAAATTGGAGTTTTTCTTTCTGTGTACAGGTAAGGAACCTCTTCCTCTATATGTATTTAATATTATCCAAGTTGCGTCTAAGTAATTGAAGCTAGAACTTGTGAAATATATATCGAAAGGCTTGGCAGTAATGTTATCGGTTGGTGGCTGTTTTGTGAGGGTCAATATGATTAACATTGATATTATTTGGGATGTTTAGTGATTTTTTCACTTGTTGGAAGTCATATAAATAGGGGAAGTTCTGTCAGTTTCACCGTAAAATAGGTTGTGGTCGGTAGATAATAGTTACGACGCTTAAACTTTAACGATAGTGTCATTTCTCCTATTGTAGACTAAGGAGTCGTGACTTTTGCATAGATTGAGGTTGGGAAGTGTATACAAGTTATGTGAGGCTATACCTTTCCTTATTTTTCACGACTCTGATTGTACATAATGCAATGAATGAGCTTCTAAAGATACTCTACTCTTAGAAGCTAGCAGTACTTACATTGTTTCCCTTCGTATAGAACAATTGATGTTGAGGTTGCTTCTCTTATTCTTATGTTATCAATGTTGTTGGTACTTACTGATTCTTATAAGATTCTCGATGAAGATTTATCCCTATTGATGTGTACAGATAATATCGATCTTATGTCGCTCCGAAATGTTCAGAACATGATTCCAATGAGTCCTTCATGCATTATATATATGTATCTATTTTACTCTACCGAGCCGCGCTATAGTCGGTTGGGTATGGAACCTATTGTGCAACCACTGATCAATTGGGTTTACCGAGTCCTCTTTGAGGCCGGGTATGATATGATGATGATGATTCCCATAGAGGCGAATGTTCTATGATAATGATGATGCCCATAGAGGCTGATGTTTAAAAAGATTATGTGTATATATGTATCATGAATTTCAGGTTAATGTCTCTTAGAAGCACTCGGATGCTACACGTTGTGTCTCATACATCTCTCTTTACATTACTGTTCTTATTTATGATTTCCTACCTTACATAATCAGTACTTTATTCGTACTGACGTCCTTTTATTTGTGGACCCTGCATGTCGTGCTGCAGGTCCTGATAGACAAGTAGACAAAGCTCCCCCATCACAATAGGCTTTCTAATTCATCGGTTATAGGCAAGATCCCTTCTTCGAACTTGTCGTGGTCTTGGTATGCATTTTTGTTACAGATATTATGGGTATGTCAGGGCCCTGTTCCGGCTATGTTGCATTACTTATGCTCCTTTAGAGGCTCATAGACAGGTGTCGACTCGTGTATAGTTTGGTATGCCTTGTTGGCTAAGTTATGTTGTATAGTCTTTCATCACAGCGTTGTAGCTCGTACCTTTTATGTAGTTTCTTAGCAATCTTGTCATCTCATGTGATGTATGTTCATGATCCATATCTACCATTTATGTTGATCTCGTTATCCCTTAAAGATAATAAGAAGGTTAGATAAAATGTACGTTGGTGCTCGACAAGTATAGCCCGGGTGCTAGTCATAATCCTCCAAGTTGGGTCGTGACACTTTCGAGGACGAATGTTTGTTTAAGAGGTGGAGAATGTATCGACCCGACCGGTCGTTTTGCATTATCGGACCCCGTTCCCCCAAATGAAACTTCCCATAGCGGCTTATTGTGATTTATGACTTGCGGTGGAGGGTGGTCCGGGATTCGGAAGTGTTTAGAGCATTAAAGGAACACTTAGTTCCTTAAGGTTGGCCTTTTTTGCCAAGTTTGACTTCGGTCAACATTTTTGAGCAAACAAACTCGGAATCGAGTTTCGACGGTTCCGGTAGCTTCGTATGATGATTTTGGACTTAGGCGTATGTTCGGAATGGGTTTTGGATGACCAAGGAGCGTTTCAGCGCCCGATATCTAAATAAGAGTTTCCTTAAGTTTATATTGTGGTCTGGGACGTGTTTTTGAGTTATCGAGGTTCGAAATAAATTCCCAGACCGAAAATTTGGTGTCATTCCGAGTAGTATAGGTCGATTCGGCGCATTGTTATCAAATTCAAGAACTTGAAGTTCTTAAGTGTTGATTCTAAGGGTTTTGAGGTGTGATTTTGAGTTTTGCATTTTTTTGAGTGTTTCGAAGGCTCGAGCGAGTCCGTATTATGATTTGGGACTTGTTGGTATATTTAGACGGGGGCTCGGGTGGGCCCGAGTGCCTCTCGGGCACCAAAAAAGGCTAAAAACCAGCTGAAACAGTTGCTGGTGCACCTGATCTGGTGTGACGCCGGTGCGATTTCCCAGTCATAGGTGCGGGACCGCTCCTGCGGACCCAGCCTCGCAGGTGCGACCCCCAAGTGGGCTGCCCAGTTCTCGTAGGTTCGGGCCCTTTCCCGCAGGTGCGGACTCCTACCCGCAGGTGCGAGCCCAGGCCCTTGTCCCATTTTCCTAAGGTGCGAGCTATTGCTCGCAGGTGCGAGACCGCAGTTGCGGTCCTTGAGCCGCAAGTGTAGAACCATCGTAGGCAGCATGCTCTTTTAAAACACGGGAAATGTTCATTTGCTCCATTTTTCTTCCACCATTGTCGACCTAGAGAGCTTGGGAAAGAGCCAATCCACCTAGCTACTGATAAGGTAAGTAAAATCTACCCTAGTATTAGTTTAATACATGAATTACTAGTTAAATTAACTGCTTAATTAGTGAAAATCAATGAATTGGGTAGTAACCTAGGGCTTTCGAGAATTAAGATAATTACCCGTGAATTGGCTATGAAATCATACAAAAATCATATATTAACGATCTTTAGGTTATGGGAGAGTGTTTCCTTCGGGAATTTTCAAAAATTCGAGCATGCGGGCCCGGGGTGGGTTTTGGGATTTCTTGAAGAATGATGAATTGACTAAACAAGTAGGAGAATTCCATGCTTTGAGTATAATTTGATATATTTACGTAACGTTTGATTAGTTTTGAGTCCTTGGGAGACGAGTTCGGAGTTTCGGGTGCATTCTTGACTCGGGGAGTAGGTTCGACACGAGGTGAATCTCCTTTCTAATCTCGTAAGAGGGAATTGTGCCCATAGGTGATTTAAATGCTATGTGTGATGTTTGTGGGGTCTACGTACGTACAAAGTGATGAGAGTCTGTACGTAGCGGCTATTATTATTATGTCCGGGTAGTTAGGCCCTCATCATGGCTTGTGTTCTTCCTCGAATGAATTATATGTTATGCATTCATGTGATATGTAGCATTGATTCCCTGAAAAATTTATGGAAATTTTATAATTTGAAGGAGTTGATTATGGAAAGTAATTTTAAAAGAATATTGTGTGTGCATGTGACCGCTTCGCAATTTACATTCCGCGAGCGGAGTGTGATTTCCCCCACTCTCATGGGAGCTGGCCGTATGCCACGGCAGATTGAAAGATGCACTTCTGGTTCAGGTCGTTCGACCCTCGACAGTGCATAGATATGATTATTATGACAAAGATGCACTTATGGTTTGGGCCGTTCGACCCTCGGCAGTGCACAAACATGATTATTTTTATGACTCAGGCTGGTTGTCCTTATCTCGTATGCGCATGATAAATTGTTACTGAATTCGTGGATATTGATTTGATAGATATTTGGGGGAACATGAAGTAGTAATGATTTATTTACTTGCATTATTTACTTGGATTTCAGTGCTTTATATATTTGCTGCTATACTACCTTTACATGCCTACCGTTTTCATCATATTCTGTTAAATTATATTGTTGGACCTTACTGAGTGTCAAGTCGACCTCTCGTCACTAATTCTTTGAGATTAGACGGGATACTCGCTGGGTACATATTTATTTATGTACTCATGCTACGCTTATGTACTTAATTGTACAGGTTCTGAGGCTGGTGCATTTGGTTACCAGACCGGAGCTCGATTCAGATTATAGTTGGACCTGACTTCACGGTTAGCTGCTTCTCCTGAAGATCCTCGACAGCACCATGGAGTTTCTTTTTCTTATTTCCCGTCTATTTCTTTCATACAGTGGGAATGTATATTATATCTTTTGTATATTCTGTTAGTATGCTCGTAGGACTTGTGACACTAGTTCCTGGCACACATGTGGTAGCTACTATGGATTACGGGTCTGTATATATTTTGGCTCACGCCTCCTTATGACCGCTTTTGATTAAAACTGGCTAATTATCCTTTTCGATTTATGTTTTAAGCTTTAAAACTTGGTATATGTTGAAATGTTTAATCAAATAAGAAAGAACCCTTAGTAAATTGAGTGTTGGCTTGCCCGACCCCGCGGTTGGGCACCATCACGACCTGAGTTAGGATTTTGGGTCGTGACAGGATGGGTAGTTATGTGATGGTTGGCTAGACTAGTTCTACGATAGGAGCCATCACGACCTGTTAGGATTTGGGGCCGTGACAAAAGGAATAGGGAAATTTCAACAAGAGTCACTATCGAGGTACCACCTCGTAGTCTCAAATTATAAAATGAATCACAATCTTTCTTACATCACCATAGGAGCCTTTACATTTGATAATCGGCTCAATGTATGCATATTTTAATGTAACTTTCCTCACATTTTGCTCATGTATCGATGATTTTAAATGTTTAATATGATGATTTCTGCTAAATTTTCGTATTTCTATGTGTAGGAATCATTCAAATGCAATTTAGGACGAAATAGCGCGAATTGGAGCAAAATCGGGACAAAAAGGAAAAACGTGAATTTTGAGGGCCACATCCAGCGTGGGGCACTGCCTATGGCGCAGTATCCAGCAGCTAAAAAATTTGAACGCCAGGGCCAGCGCCACACGCTGCCCAGGACGCTCAATACGTGAATATGTCCTATTTCGACTAGGACTCGGTTATTTCGACCCCTAAACGCCCCCAACTCATATAAAACCGAACCTAAACCTATTTTGAAGAGGGGAACGTGACTTTTAGAGCAGAACAAAAGTACGAAACACTCAAAGGAGAATGTTTTTGAGAGGGACTTTTGACCAAGGGAGAGCACAGAGCTGCCGTGGAGGCCATAATTTATCTTTTCTTCCACCAAACTTAGTAATTCTTATGTTTCTTTGTATGATTTGTTGTTTTTCTACCATGCCTATGTGCAGCTAAAATTTACATTCTAGGGTTATGGTTCTTTCATGACTATTAGTATTCAGATATTGATTTTTATTTCTCGATTTATCATATTGGTTTATTTATTCAATCTTGCGCTTAATTATTTGATTGCTTGATCACCAATTGAATACTATCTACGGATCTAGAATTGAACTCGAAAGTGGGAATTCAAGATTGCATATAGGATTGAGTAGAGCAAGTTCTTGAACCTGGGCATCGGGGAACAGATTCGCGATTAGGATAGACATATACCTAATTGCCTTACTTGGTTGATTTACATGAATTATAAATGCATTCTTGCTAGTTCTAATTCCATAGACATATAGGCATTAGGTTAGCTTGAATAGGTGATGAAGAACTCAAAAGATTCTTTTGAGCAATATTAACCCTGTCAACCAATAAGATAGATAAATTAATCAGTCAATTCAATTGAAGAATACAATATGATTGTTAGATATCCCATAACCCTAGACCGTATTCATCGCATTGATAACATAAAAATCTTCTCTTCTGTTGTTTAGAATTCATTAATTATTTTCTTCTTATTTTAAATAGTTTAGAATCAAATACTTTTAGGTTTATTCTTGTTTAGATAATTATGATAGTCTAATTTAGTTAATAGTTGATCATAAGTCCTCATGGGTTCAACACTCTATCTTATCACTTTATTACTTGACGACCGCATATACTTGCGTGTGTGTTTGGTCACAAGAAGTTTTTGGCGTTGTTGCTGGGGACTTAGAAATTAGCTATTTTTCTAGATTAGACATTTAATTTTTTTATATATTCATTTTATTTTTGTCTTAGTTTAGTTAGTATTTTTTATTCATTTTAACATGACTTCTTGGAATGAAAGTTATTCGAATGATGGTTCTTCTTATTTTGATGATCTTTGTCCATGTTATGGAGGACTCCACTGGTGGAAAAATTATCAGAATGTTCCCGGGAACGAGTTATGCACACAATCTCAATCCTTTGAGTGGAATATATGTAATATGTGTGGTGGTCAAGATGACCATTGGAATGGTTGTCGTCATTCTTTTCATCCTTTTCTGAGCTCTTATTATGATTTTTCTAATGATGTTTGTGAGTTTGATAGGGACAATGAAGTGCAGGATATGGAACCGGATGTATATATTAGGGATATTTTGAGGAAGGTAGCAGAGCAACAAGATGAACTCAAAAAAGCTATGGAAGGAATGGGGGCAAAAAACACAAGAATGAAGGGCAATATGGAAGAATTAAATGAAGTGAGCGAGTACCAGCAAGAGGAAATTTTTGAAAAAGAGGAGATTTTGAGTCAAACATGGCTGGTAGAACAAGCTGAAAGATTGGAAATATATGAGTCACAATGTGAGGAAACTACAGATGGGATAAAAGACTTAATAGAAGGAAAAGCTGAACTGGGACAAGAGATTGAAAATTTTGGCACTTATATTCACGACTTAGAGGCTCGATTAAATACAAAGGTTGATGCGTCCACTCAACAAAATAATAATGAGTTGTGTGAAGTTGAAGAGGAGCTTATATGCCAAATTGAGGAGCTAAAAGTGGAGAGCCAATCATTCGGGCATATTTCTGTTGATGATGCGCATGTGAGAAAAAAATACTAGAGCCATGCGACGAAGTAGATAATATTATATGTGAAGACTCTGTTGTGTGTACATATGAGGATGTAAATAGTAATACAACTCCAAAGTTGGGGCGTGTTGGTCCTCATTCTAAACATTTTTCGACATTGTGTTTGGATAACGACATGGAAATCGAGTTATCTGAGCCTTTGGAGGAGTCAATGGAAGAAGAACAAGCTACTTACATTCTTGGATTTGTCGTGTAAGAGAGAAAAAATTAAATTCCTCATATAAAGGCCGAGAAATATAGAGTGAAAAAATTGTTACTTTACCTATTTATTTTTGTGTCTCCACCAAAGGAGAATAGCCACAGACTAGATCTCATGTTAGGGGTACAATTTATAATTTTGAGGTGGAGGCAGAAAGTGGTTCAAGTCGTGTCGCGACGTTAAATCAGGCGCTTGTTGGGAGGCAACCCAACTTTACTACTTTCTTTCATTTTTGTTTATTTTTATTATTTTGTAGTGTTTATTTTTCTTTTTTTAGGATTATTAGCATAGGAAGCAAAGTCATTGGAAGAGTGCAAAAGCTAGATGGTGAGAAATAAGTGTGGGGTGCCCGCACAAGGAACCATCTTTGGGAGTAGTCTGAGTACCCCGTGAGCTGCTTGTACTTCGATATTTGGCTTTTCAGGGACTTTCTTGTCCACCCTCGTTATGTCTTGTTTTACTTGTGTATTGGGGACACTGCACTCTTTTAAGTGTAGGGTGGGAGGAATTCCTTTAGATCATTAGTAGTATTCTATTAGTATATTAATTTCTTATTTTTTTCAGTTTCGTATTTTTTTCTTTTTTATAATAGTATTTTAGGTGATTAATTTTATAATTAAAAAAAATCAAAAAAGTAGAAAAAATGGACTTTTCCCGATGATGGATCTCCTAGACTGTTTTCTTGAGGGATTAGAGTCTAAAAAAAATCCAAAAATATGTCTTAGCTTTCTTTAGGTAGTAATAATCCCCTGTGGTTTTTCTTTGTGCCTCAGTTCTTTTCCATGGGATGTAGTTTGAACCGGGTAGTAGTATTTTGTTAATATTTTTAGAGTAGATTAGAATTTAGGGAACAAATGGAGGAAGAAAGATGAGATTCCTAGGCGCCCTTGACTTGTTTGATAGTAGCATATTTAGGCTTTGGCATGTGTATTATATTCCCTATGATTTGAAATTGTTGATGATTCCTTGCTTACTTGGATAGCATGTTTTGTGACGCATATGTCTCATTTACATGACTTGTGTTCACTTTGCGCTTAATCCTTAATATCTCGTGGTTTTGTGAATACTTGCATTAGTTTGAGAGTTGGAATGAGACCGTCCTTAGTGATCCATACGCCATGTGTGGAGAGATTTTTTGTGTAATCCATGTCATTGTACTTGTGTCTAAAACTTGCCCCGTATGTGAGTTGAAGCGAAATTTGAGGTGATGCTCGATTTGAAAAATTCTTTTAGGCTTTCTTTGATCTTTTTGAGCTTATTGCTTATCACAAATAAAATTTATCCCTAATTACCCCTTTTGAGCCTATAGACTTTTATTTGGAACCCACATTATAAGCCTATACCCTTTTTGTTCATAATTGACATTGTTTTGATCCTTTTATCTCTTAAAGCACTTTAATTGTGAAATGAGATCTAAAAGAAGTAAGAAGGGACTAAGTATGGGGTGGCTTTTGAGTGGAACCAATGAAAGGAAGAAAGTTGCACTTGTTTTATAAAAGAATACATCACTAGTTGAAGCGAAATTTGAGGTGATGCTCGGTTTGAAAATTAATTTTAGGCTTTCTTTGATCTTTTTGAGCTTATTGCTTATCATAAATAAAATTTATCCCTAGTTACCCCTTTTGAGTCTATATACTTTTAATTGGCACCCACATTATAAGCCTATACTTTTTTTGTTCTTAATTGACATTGTTTTGATCATTTTACCTCTTAAAGCACTTTAATTGTGAAATAAGCTCTAAAAGAAGTAAGAAGGGATTAAGTATGGGGTGTATTTTGAGTGGAACCAATGAAAGGAAGAAAGGTGCACTTGTTTTACAAAAGAATACATCACTAGCGAAAATTGAAAAAAACAAATAGTTGGAAAAAAAAGGAGAAAAATCTGGAAAAAAAAAGAAGGAAAAATAGAGATGAATAAATTGTCGTCTTGTTCTTGCAAACGGATATGCATTAAAGTAGTGCTTAAAGAAGAAGTGAACGTTTTCGGGGGTGATATTGTTTGTGAAATTGAAGTGGTGTTGAAGAAAATACGCTTAAAGTAATTTTGTGATGTATTAAAGTGCTTAGGAGGGTGAATCACTATTCCTTAAATATATACTACCCATCCCTTAGCCCACATTACAACCTTGAAAAAATCCTAATTGATTTTAGATCGAGCGAGCTGCATTGGTAGAGATTTACATTAAGGGCAAGCTTGTGGTACCAATTGCATGCATGTGACTTCTTTGTGAGAATGAGAGATTTATTTGATATATGTGAGTCCTTAAACTATATTTGATCATGAGATTCAGATGTGTGGATTCAATTTACTCTCTTGTTCTTTTTGTGATGGCAAATGTTTTCATGAGGGATAGGTAACATTATTAGACTTCTCTACGATGTTGGGTGTTCAAGCCATGAGTGCATTGTGACATTGAGTCAGTTTTTGAGGTTAGGATTGTTGCGAGCATGTTGTCTTTGTTTGAATATTTTTGAACTATGACATAAGTTAAAGGGAAGTGTGTGGTGATTGCATATTCTAGAGTTTAATTGTTGCTATCAACCATGGTCATTGGTGTAGAGTGCACAAAAATAGAATTATTTGTTGGTTGACTCGATGACGAGCAACGTTTAAGTGTCGGGTGTTTATAATCGGCTTAATGTATGCATATTTTAATATAAATTGCCTCACATTTTGCTCATGTCTCAAAGATTTGAGATGTTTAATATGACAATTTGTGCTAAATTTTGGTATTTCTATGTGTAGGAATCATTCGGATGAAATTTGGAACGAAATAACGCGTATTGGAGCGAAATTGGGTCAAAAAGGTAAAAAGTGAATTTTGACGGCCACAGCCAGCGTGGGGCACTAGTTGTGGCGTAGTTTGTAGCAGCTAAAATTTTTGAGCGCCAGAGCCTGTCGCGGCCCCCTTTTTTCCTCGCACCGTTCAGGTGCGGAGAGATCGGGTTCATGACATTCTGGACAACTCCTTAAAGGAAGAGGTTTAAGGAAGAGTCGCCACCTAACGATTTTGTGTTGCGTTAGGGCACCTAGAGTAGATAAATCATGAACTCGTTTGCATTACCAGAGATTGGGTAAGGGCTTGAAGTTATCCTAAGGGGGAGTTTGTTAGGCACCTATCAAGATCCACAATTGTAGGTCCCAGCCAAAAAGTTTTGTGAATTTTGATAGTAAACAAATAGCAAGTAAGGTTCATATAAGAGGGGTTTCAAACAAGTAGGAAAATCTTTAAAGGTTTTGGGAAAACATTAGAGTAAGAACATTCGAAAAGAATTTCCCTAGGTTTTAAAGTAATACGGATCACATCAATGCAATACCCGGTAATCACTCCTTGAAGAGGGGCTACACGTGGTATTAGCGCACTGGTCATCATATCCGTATTCTACCCTTCCCACCCCGTAGAGGCTATTTAAAAAAGCGCATGTTGGTCACGAAAGCTTATTGTCTGCTATTACCCATCCCATTCTACAAGTCCCGGAGGGTGTTTAGGACTACTAAATCCTACAAGGTGAGTACTAGGTTGAACCCCTAGGTATAAAGGATAACATTCTAAGCGACAAGTAGAAAAAGTTAGGACTTACACATATGGGATGTAACAAACATATGACTCAAGTACCCCTCCGCAAGTAAGGCATGTAAGTAGCACGTCTCAAACACAAAGAAGGTCTCAGATTTAGAACCTAAGCAGGAATTGTAGGTGTGAAGACAGCAGCAAACAACAGGGTTTGGATGAGTTTCAGAAAAGAATGCATGACTGATTTTAAAACCATTGGTTAATAAACAATGTACAAAACTAGTTTTGATTTTAACAAACATTTGTGCCTAAGGTTTGCCTACGCATCTGAACATATGCTGATTACTATTTTAAGACATAGGCGGAGTGCAGGTCCGTAGACTTGATTCTAACAGATATGTGATGAGAAAAATGCAGATCCTATAGGCATGGAATCTATGAATGCAAGCAAGATATCAGTTTGGGTTTAATAGTGCAGAAAAACGCTTTCAACCATTTGGAACATATTTTAGGCGAGGTTATTATCTATGTGGATGATACATGGGGGCTAATTTCACTTAATTATTGGACCTAATACATGTTGTTCTAGGTGTTCAACAGAGTACTTAACACGAAACCTTAAATAAAAACATGCTGAAAATAGATCCCTAAGGTGATATGGCCTCTAATGATAATTCGATTGTAATCCTAAGCAGGATATCTAGATGAGTATGCATGTAGAAATAGTATTTTAAGACAGTTATTATTCAAACAAGAACAGGATTTCTGAATGAAGCAGCAGTAATTATAACATGTATTAGCATGATTTTTCTACGTGAGCATGCATGTGATGAGATGAAAACACAAATATACCTAAGACATGATCTCTATTTCATGGTAGATATGTCCTAAAAAGGGTTTCTATTGCGCACAGAGATAAAATAAATCCTAAGACATGATTTCTACCCAAAAATTACACTAGACATGCATAGCCCCGCCCTTTCACTATCCAGCCCTAAATATTCGTTTACAGATTATTACAGGGCAAGAATAATGAATTACAAAACTGAATAAAGGCAAATCAAGAAGTTGTACTATAGAGAGACTGACAGTAAGCCCAAGTACCAGAACCAACATGCTATATGCCAAGACCTCTTGTAACCCAGGTAAGTCAGAGTTCCTAAGGATCTCAGGGGATCCCAGGCAGTGCTCACACCTAAGTTCCCTAGCCAGGGATGAATAGGTGCAGTGTAGAAGGCCAACCTTGTGTGTCGGAGTTCAATGGGTATTCAGAGGTCCCTAAGGCAGTGCTCACACGAAGGAGGCAGCCCTAGAATCTAAGAGTAGTGGGATGTGCTTGGAGTTTTAAAAGAGAATTGGAGTTTGAAAAGAGTAATTTTAAAACAACAACACTTTGAGAAATAACTTTTAAGAACAGTAGTAAAGGAGTTTTAAAATAGAAGCAGTACAACTGCAAACAGTAGGCAAAAGGACTCATGAGAGAGTAAACAAAAACAGAGGTAAGGGGTTGGGGACAAATAACTTAGATATCAGCAATAGAACAGAGTTACAGATTCTCATATTTATCACATAGTTGTTACATAATAGCATAGATTAATAGGATCAGGACTATATAATATTCAAGTAGTAGGAGAGGCAGGTTTATAGCATAGGATGAGAGCAAGTAACAACAATCAAGTCAGGGTAAGAAACATCAACCTATGAACACATAAGCATGTCGGAGTCTCAGAATGAACTGTACACATGTCAGACTCAAGGGAAAGGAAAAATAGTAGGGGGGAATCCTGATGACATGCAGGGAGTTACATAAAAAGCAGGATATATATTCAGACTTAACAAAAGGGAAAGACATGATGGGGGTAAGCTAATTACACGGTAGGCAGTAGAACCACAGGATAAAACACATAAGGAACAGTAAGTAAGTAAATAAAAACTAGAGCATACTGCATGGAGATGCTATAAAGCTTAATCAGAAAACATACCAGTCAAATGATAGATGTCACGACGCATTTCCGGAGTCGTGATGGCGCCTGTCGTGGAGCCAGGAAAGCCACTCATTTTACCTAACTAAAAACAAATTCCCATAAAATGCCCCTTTTTAACAAATTCTGAAATCAATAATAAAATAATAAATCTAGTAATTTGGGGAAAATAGTTTTTTTTTTTAAAAACAAAAAAAACTCAAAAGACAAAATCCTACAAATCTCAGATCAGTGTCACACAGTCATGAGCTGCTAATACTTAATACAATCAAAAGAAAGGTCTAACAGAGTCTGAAAATATACGACAGGTAGAAAGGAAAGAGAAGACGAGAGCACGGTCGCCAGCTGCTACTTCGTCAACCCTGATAAAACTGCTATGCTCCCTGACCCGAGCTGAATTCCTCTGTACCTGGATCTGCACACAAGGTGCAGGGGATAATGTGAGTACACCAACACAGTAGTAATGGAACCAAACTACGGGCTGAGAGGTAGTGAAGGACTAAACCTCCGACAATTCAAACAACAATATATAATTTGGACATGACAATAATATATCAGGAAATAAATACGATGTATCAAGATATGTCTGTAACCCTGCATACTAGCATGAACGCATATGGAATCATGAATGGTGTGTACTCATTAATAGAGCTCTCATAAGGTGGTCCACTCAGTACTAGAATACGGCCTTCAGGCCCAGGGAAGTCCATCTCGGATATTACATAAACACAAGTGACACAGTCACTAAGTACTGAGGAAAAAGGCTGATCTAGCCCCCACGGAGAAATCCATCTCCGGAACATAATAACCACGGATAAATCCATCTCCGGAACATAACAACCACAGAGAAATCCATCTCCGAAATATTTGTGCGCTCACTTGGGTGTATAGACTCCGGAGGGGCTCCTTTCAGCCCAAGCGCTATATCAAGCCAACGAAGGCAAGATTTCAGGATCGCTGCGGTGTGCAGTTCGACCTCATAACTGTCTCAAACCAGGCTCTAAGCCTCACTCAGTCAGTACCTTCCAGCCTCACGTAGAATGCTCTAACATATGCAATACATCCCAAACCAATGATAATATAAATAAACAAGAAACTTACGATACTGAGGCATGAACATATACTACAACAGGACTGAGTACACGAAAGCCGTAAACAGATAAAGACAACAATAATCGACCGTTCCAGTCTAAACACATCGGCGTGAAGCCTTAACATTTATACTTAGCATGATTTCTATTTCATTCCAGGTAATTACTACCTTCACAGTACAATATCAATCTGGGATAACCAGTAGACAGCGCCATGGGATGACCAGGCTACAAATATTCGGTAAATGCCCGCATGCCCGTCACTTGGCAAGTGTGTCACCTTAATTAACAGCAAATATCAAATAGTTTGGGGTTTCGAACCCTCAGTTCCAAATTTGGAAGCGTTACTTACCTCAAAACCGGCTAACGCACTTCTCCGCAGTGCCCTTGCCTCTAAATTCAGCCTCCGAGTGCTATAAATCTACCAAGTTCAGATTTTTATCATCAATATATGCTTAAGGAACAATTACCAATTGAAAATATCGAAATTCACCCAAAAATCCGAAATTGGTCAAAACCCGATCCTTGGGACTACATCCCGAAACTCAGAAATTTTTACAGAAAAGTATTCTTCATCCTCTCACGAGTTCGTACATATAAAGAACACCAAAATCAGAGTCTGTTTGACCCATCGACCCCTAAAGGTCTCTAATTCTCAAGCCCTAAAACCCCAATTTTTTATACTGTTTTTCCATGAATTTACACTGGTTTTATGCTCTATAATCACCCATAATCGAGTTTTAATGAGTAGAACACTTAACTCTATGAAGAATAAGAATTCCCCTCTTCAAAATCGCCCCTAAGAGCTCTTTGTCGTACAACAATGGTGAAAAAGAGGGTTTAAGTCGCGGAAGGGTTTAACTAATTATGCCCAGTGATTTCTTTACCGCGATCACGTAGCACCACTCTCCAACCCCACGAGCCTGCCTTATCCCTATGCGATCGAAACACTCTTCACGCGATCGCACTGCTCACCCTGCTCAACCTATGCGATCGCGAACACACCTATGCGATCGCAGAGAGTAAATTCTGCCCCTCACAATTTGCACTACGCGATCGCGAATGTATCTCTGCGATCACGTACAAGGACACCAGCAACAGAACACCAGATTTTTCAGTAGGTTCCTAAGGTCAAAAACTCCCGTTAACCACCCGATATCAATCTCGAGCCCCTCGGGACCCCAACCAAAGTTACCAGCACATCTCATAACATCATTCAAACTTAGTTGTACTCTCACAACACCAAAATTAACATCAAAACACCAAATTGAAATTGGATTCACGTCTAAGAACTGTGAAATATCTAAAATCCTCCAACAATGCTGAAATTACCCAAAATAACTCTGATTAACCTGAAATCTTGCAAACACATCTAAAATGGCATTACAAACCTGTTCGAACTGTCGGAATTCCATTCCGACCCCGATGGCCTATTTTTCACTGCCGACCGAAAATCGCCAAAAACTAACTTTCGCCAATTCAAGCGTAATTCTACACCAGACATCACAAAAATATTCCGAACACACTCCTAAGCATTCGAGGTTGTTTACCAATAAGTCAACTCTCAGTTGACTTTTCCTATTATAAGGCTATCTTTAAAGACTAAGTTACTAAATTCTCATTTAACCATTCCGATTTCAAGCCTAGCAACTCTAACACATCAATAATAGAATAACCAATTTATAACAAGTCAATAAAAGTAATTTAAATGCAGGTTTTTACGTAACGACAGACTGGATCGTTACAATAGAGAACAACAAATTGTAAGAGATAGCACAACTGTAGCAGTATACAAGACAAGGAGAGCAGCAGTAGAACAATAGTATGCAGAATGAGAGAGCAACAGTAAGACAGTAGTATGAAGGAGCACAAGAGCAATAGAGATTACGCGGTCTTGGATTTCAGCCGACTAAGTAGTCAGAAATAGATGTAAAGGGAAAAAAGTGTATGAAAGCACAGAAAAGTTCAGAGCAATGTGTGTGTCAGTGCTCTCAATATCAGTCTGTGTGAGTATTTCAGTGTATTTGTGAAGAGGGAAGACAGGTCTTTATATAGTTTTGAAAATGAGTAGTGCATAGGAAAATTATGGAAATAACAATCAATCAGCACCAATTAAGACGAACTGGACTCCTTCAATTAAGGAGTCTAGTTCAAACAGTATAGTCAAGGTAAAATAAGGAAAAGAAAGCAGTCCAATAGGACAGATTATGTCAAATTAGGACAAGGAAATCACATAGTGCATAATAAGAGCCAAGTACATAGTATATAATTAAGGAAAGTTGAACTAAAAATACATTTATAAAGTAAAGCAGAGTATTAATTTTGAAAAAATTGATTGAAAGAATCTCAGATGTAATCACAATTACAGGGAATCAAGTATAATTAAGGAAAGTATCATATAAGCAAGGAAACAATTTCGAAATTAGTACAGCATATACAAAGTCAGAGGTTCGAGGAAAATATCACATCTAAGCAAAGAGATACACAGAGTCAATGGTGATTATTAGGAAAACAGTCACGAACCAGTATCAATTTGATAATTAATAGCACACGAATAGGGAACCCTAATAAAGGAATCACATAACAATAGGACTAAGTCCCTAGCAACAAGAATAAGAGAATACATGAATGGCTTCACATGAGAACAAGCACACATAATCGAACGGGCTAAAGGAGTTAGGGCCTTTAGCATAATAAGTCAAGCTAGCAAGAAACATAAGAAAATAGTTCAAAAAATACAGTGGAAATCACTAAAGGTAGAAGTAAAAATCGTTCTTTGAAAGGGGTTAAGAAACCCTAATTTCAAAATTAAAAGAAATCATTTAAAGATGGGGTTTTTCGTATAAAAGCTTCATAACACTGCGGATCTAGAGTAGTTCTTAAAATAAATTAAAATACAAAGGGTTAAGGTTTCGTGAAACCCATAGAAAGGAAGAACCTTAGAGATGGCACCGGTTTAGGCTAGAACCAGTTGTAGATCACTACTCAGATGGCCGGGAAGGCCGAAAATGTGGCATGGGACCATGGGAGGAAAGAGAACCGCTCCGAGCTCGCCTGAGGACCCCAGGGTTTCACTGGACCGGCGATGGGTAAGTAAGCGACCATGAGGTGATGAAGAACAAAGGTTTCCAATGAGAAACCAACCAGAGAAGACAGAGGTTCCATCGGAGAGGGAGAAGTCGAAGAGACTTCTAGAGAAAACCATAGAATAAAGAGAGATAGAGAGATAGAGAGAGAATGGTCGTGAAGGAATGAGAGATGGGAGGGGGTTTGGTTAGAATTATTTTAGGAAAATTGATTCTGGGTTGTTGATCTATTTTGATCAAAGGCTCAAATAGGTTAAGGGGTTGGGCCGGGTTAGTTTTAGGATTGGGCTGGGTATTTTATTTGGCTGGTTATGATCAGGTGGGTTCGGGGTTAAATGTTGCCTAGAATTTTAATAACAATAGGCTAAATATTAAATACTTAATTAAATAGGATAATTAATTAATTAAAATAACTAATAATTATTTAAAATTGAATTAAGACTAAATAAATAAAATTTGAGATGATTAACTAGGATAAAAATATAAAAATGATCAGTTATAGATTTTAAAAACGATATAAGTGTACAATTGTGCTATTATTGCAAAAATAGTTAAAATTAGCTAAATAATGCCAATATTGACTAATTTGGGAAATAATCAAATCCTAATGGGTTAAAATAGGATTAAAATCAAGATGTTGAGTTGTAAAACATTTTGAAATTATTTAAAACATAATTTATGGATAATTATCGAATAAAAATATCAGATAAATGGGAAACAATTTGATAAAAATATGAAAAATTCATGGAAAATGCCAATCATTATAAAAGTGATTTTGAAGGTATATATGCAAATTTGAAAATAATTTTGAGGAAAAATTGCGTATCAACAACTGCCCTATTTATCCGGGAATGATGAAAGAGTTGTCGGGTAAATATAGGATGGCCAATTTTGACCGAGATGAAACTGTGGGTAGGCTGCACTCTAGCTTCTGAGCTGCCTACATATCCCTGGTTTTGCAGGAATCAGGACGTATGTAGTTCTGGAATCATCGGCGAAATATACCGGTGATGTTTCAGAAGACCGGATGCAAGGTGCGAGGTAAGGAAAAGTAGGAAGGTCTTACGGGTCTGTATTGGAGAACTGGAGCGGTCTGCTCCTGCCTGGTTGGTTTTCCCGGCCGGATTACCTGCAAATAAATAATAAGCATATATCGTGCATAATATAAACATGATGCAAGTTCCCATTGGACGATGAATGTTGTCTTTGGACAATTGAGGATGATTGTCCTTAGACCATGATGTATTGGGCCATGAATCGCTTGGTGCGGGATTCGCAGGCTATGAAATGACGTTCTCGGGCCATGAGGATAGTGCCTCCGAACCATGGTGCCTTTGAATAATGATATGTAAGTTGAATAAAAGAGATCCGCAGGCCATGAAATGATGTTCTCGGGCCATGAAGATGGTGCCTATGAACGATGACGCCTTTGGACAAGTCGGTGATATTTCAGCCCATGAAGAATGAAGGGGTATCATGCTAACAAGACAAAGTTTAGTCTTGCAATTTGCGAAAGAAAAGAGGGGAATAGCTTAGCCCGAGAGAAACATAAATAAGTAACGTCACAAAAGGTGGTTGCTTTGAAGAGGTGGATAGGAGTTTTATGCAATGAAGTAAAATGCAGGGGAGGTAGCGTAGAACCTCCGAAGGCAGAATGATAGCCTTATGCAGTGCAGGAAATAAAATGCAGGGGAGGTAGCATAGAACCTCGGACGGCATAATGGTAGCCTTATACAGGGGAGGTAGCGTAGAACCTCGGAAGGCAGAATGGTTGCCTTATGCAATGCAATGAAATAAAATACAGAGGAGGTAGCGTAGAACCTCGGAAGGCAAAATGGTAGCCTTATGTAGTGTAGGAAATAAAATGCAGAGGAGGTAGCGTAGAACCACGAAAGGCAGAATGGTAGCCTTATGCAATGCAATGAAATAAAATGCAGAGGAGGTAGCGTAGAACCTCGTAAGGCAGAATGATAACCTTATGCAGTGCGGGAAAATAAACGACAGTAAGAGTTCTTAGCTGATAATAAACTGCGGTGATACGATTGTGGTGAATAAGCGTTGTTTGCAATGATAGTAAGTGTCGACATGTGCGACGAGTTTGAGAGCCTGTCCTTAAGAAATAAGCATCTTGCGAAGATAGTAATGTGTTCTGGGCTTTCGCAGTCTTTGTTCCTATATCCAAAGAAAAATTGTGAGTTCTTAAAGGGGAAGGTTACTTCGCATTTCCCCTGGCTCGGCTCGATTTGTCTGCTTGATAATGGCGACTTTGTTGTTCATATCGTAGGGTAGCGTTGCTAAACAAGCTTTTCTAGAGAAAACAAATTTGCATGGTTTTATAAATATATAACATATAATTTAAAGCAATAATTTTTGATGAACTGACGACCACGACACGGTTCAAGGCATTGCGACCTCCCTTGCTATGGAATTTTGAGGGTCCTCCTCAAAATTCTTCCCCAGCTTGGTGGGTGAATGCTTTTGGTTGTTGCTTGTGCGGTGCTCGGCTACATTCGCTTCGAAATTTTGACGTCCCTCCTCAAAATTCTGCCCTAGTTTCCATTCCTGGGGGAAATGACATTTTATTAAAATGTGACCGAACCCATAGGGCTGCCTACGTATCCCCTCTTAAGCGGGAATCAGGTCAGGCGTAGTTCAATTTACAACATTTGATAAAAGCATGAAAGTTACACATAGTAGCGCTTGAATACATCTGATTTGATTGGCTTTGGCGAGATTTCTCCATCCATTTCTGCAAGTATGAGTGCTCCTCCTGTCAACACTCAATGAACCATCTACGGGCCTTGCCAATTGGGAGAGAATTACCTTTTTGCTTCGTCTTGGTGAGGAAAGATCTTCTTTAACAACAGTTGCCCCAGTGTGAATCGCCTCGGCTTGACTTTCTTGTTGAAGTCTCTAGTCATTCTGTTCTGATATAGTTGACCATGAAAAACTGTGTTCATTCTTCTTTCATCTATGATGCCCAATTGCTCATAACGGCTTCGTACCCACTCTGCATCGCTGATTTCGGCTTCTTGTATGATTCTCAGGGATGGAATTTCGACCTCGGCAGGAATAACGACTTCTGTACCATAAACCAACATGTAAGGAGTTTCCCCAGTTGATGTACGAACTGTGGTGTGATATCCCAATAAGGCGAATGACAGCTTCTCATGCCATTGCTTGTGCTTCTCAATCATCTTTCTCAATATCTTCTTGATATTCTTGTTGG
Source organism: Nicotiana paniculata (assembly GCA_005239505.1). Taxonomy (NCBI): domain Eukaryota; kingdom Viridiplantae; phylum Streptophyta; class Magnoliopsida; order Solanales; family Solanaceae; genus Nicotiana; species Nicotiana paniculata. The sequence continues at coordinate 16,932 of ML363176.1, read as the reverse complement.
TAGCCTCAACGACTCCATTCATATGAGGTATGTATGTTGTGGAATTCTTGTGTTTGACCTTGAAGGTTTCACACATGGCTCTCATCAGGTAACTGTTGAGGTTGGAACCATTGTCGGTAATGATTGACTCTGGAACTCTGAATCGACAAATTATGCGGTCGCGGACAAAGTCAGCCACAACTTTCTTAGTAACTGCTTTGTAAGAGGCTGCTTAGACCCATTTGGAATAGTAATCAATGGAAACCAGAATAAACATATGTCCGTTGGAGGTGGAAGGCTCGATTGGTCCAATAACATACATACCTCAGGCGGCGAACGGCCATGGTGAAGTTGTTGCATTAAGCTCGTTCGGAGGTACTTTTATCATATCCCCATGTATCTGACAATGGTGGCACTTCTGGACATACTGGATGCAATCTGTTTCCATGGTCATCCAGAAATAACTGACCCGAAGTATCTTCTTTGCTAGAACAAACCCGTTCATATGAGGACCGCATGTACCAGCATGTATCTCCTCCAATAGTTTTGTAGCTTCTTTTGCTTCGACGCACCTTAGTAAACCCAAATCAGGAGTCCTCCTATATAGGATTCCTCCGCTGTGAAAGAAATTGTTTGACAACCTTCGAAGTTTACGTTTCTGAGTAGTGTTTGCAAGTTTTGGATATTCTCCCTTTTCCAAGTACTCCTTGACATCATAAAACCAAGGCTTCTCATCTACTTCTTCTTCAACATGGGTGCAGTAGGCCAGCAGATTGTGAATCCTCACTAGGATGGGATCAATGAAATTCTTGTCTGGATGCTGGATCATAGATGACAAGGTAGCCAATGCATCGGCGAACTCATTCTAGATTCTAGGGACATGCCGGAATTCGATCTTTGTGAACCTCTTTCTCAACTCCTATACACGATGATATGGCATTATCTTGGAATTATTGGTCGCCCATTCTCCTTGTACTTAGTGTATCAATAGGTCTGAATCACCAATCACTAATAACTCCAGAACGTTCATGTCGATGGCCAAGTTGAGCCCCAAGATGAAGGCCTCATATTCAGCCATGTTGTTGGTGTAGGGGAACCTGAGTTTGGCGGATACTAGATAGTGCTGACCGGTTTCTGATATTAAGACTGCCTCAATACGTACGCCTTTGAAGTTTGCGGCCCCATCAAAGAACATCCTCCAACCATCATAGGATTCTGCAATGTCCTCTCCTACGAATGACACTTCTTCATCGGGAAAATATATTTTTAATGATTCGTATTTCATGTCCCACAGGATTTTCAGCGAGATGATCTACTAATGCTTGTCCCTTGAACGCCTTCTGAGTTACGTAAATAATGTCGAACTCACTTAACAGGATTTTCCATTTGGCCAGTTTTCCAGTAGGCATGGGCTTCTGAAAGATGTATTTCAACGGATCCATCCTTGATATGAGGTACATCGTATATGCATAGAAATAGTGCCTCAACTTTTATGCGACCCAAGTCAGAGCACAGCAAGTGCGTTCCAATAAAGAGTATCGGTCTTCATATGGAGTGAATTTCTTGCTAATATAGTAAATGGCCTGCTTTTTCCTTCCTATTTCGTCATGTTGCCCAAGAACGCAACTGAAAGCTCCATCTAACAAAACAAGGTAAAGTAACAGAGGTCTACCTGGCTCGGGCGGTACCAGCACGGGTGGTGTTGACAGGTAGTCCTTGATTCTACCGAAGGCCTTTTGACAATCACCGGTCCATTTGGTTGCAGCATCCTTTTTCAACATCTTGAAAATTGGTTCACAAATGACAGTAGACTAGGCTATGAACCGGCTGATGTAATTGAGCCTCCCCAAGAAACTCATAACATCCTTTTTGTTCTTTGGTGGCGGCAATTCTTGGATGGCTTTGACCTCTGATGGATCCAGTTCTATTCCTCGGCGATTGACAATGAACCCTAGTAACTTGCCAACAGGAACCCCGAATGCACACTTTGCAGGGTTAAGATTCAAATTGTACTTCTTTAATCTGTTGAAGAACTTCCTCGGATCTTCCATATGGTCAGTGGCTTTCCTTGATTTGTTGATGACGTCGTCCACATATACCTCAATCTCCATGTTAATCATATCGTGGAATATAGTAGTCATGGCCCTCATGTAGGTGGCCTCTGAATTCTTCAGACCGAATGGCATCATCTTGTAACAATACACTCCCAATGGCGTAACGAATGCCGTTTCTCGGCATCTTCCTCGTCCATCCAAATCTGATGGTAGCCAGCGAAATAATCTACAAAGGACTGTAGCTCATCCTTGGTGTAATTGTCAATTAGGATGTGTATACTTGGAAAAGGGAAGTCGTCCTTCGGACTGGCCCGATTGAGATCCCGTAGTCGACACAGACTCTAACTTTTCCATCTTTCTTTGGCACAGGCACGAATGTGGCTAACCATGTCGGTTATTCAACCACCCAGAGAACCCTGGCATTGATCTGCTTGGTGACCTCTTCCTTGATTTTCAACCTCATGTCTGGAATGAACTTCCTGAGATTTTGCTTCACCGGTGGGCATGTCGGATCGGTTGGCAACTTGTTGGCCAAAATAGATGTATTAAGGCCAGTCATGTCATCATACGACCAGGCGAATATTTCCTCATATTCTCTTAAGAACTCTTTATATTCCTCCTTTTTTAACGATGACAGATGAATGTTGATGCGTGTTTCTTTGACGTTCTCTGCGCTTCCCAGGTTGACAACCTCAGTCTCGTCCAAGTTAGATTTAGGGCTATTCTCAAAGTCTTCGACCTCTTTCACAATATTCTCAGGTATATCATCCTCGTCTGAATCAGAATTTGTTTGTTGCGTTGCCTCGTTGCATGTCACAGTCTTCGGTTCATCAAGATATGTAATAGTAGTGCTGTGTAAATAAAGTAATGGGGAGGAAAACAGTAGCAAGTAAATATACCATATGTAGAGAAACTGCAAATGCTTTGATAAATTCAATAATCAATTGAACATAGGAGCTCTTTCTTGCAGAAATTAAAAAAGCGAAAAGGAAGAATTTTTTTTAAATAAATAAGCTGTAAATAAATGCTTGTTTTGTTAGCCTTGCTACCCCAAGGCTTGACGGGATTTGGTCGTCCTGATAGACCAATTCTTGAGATATTATCCTCTGCTCACGAACTATATGGAAGGGCCTTCCTCCCCTCCCTCTTCAAGAATGACACAGCAGTCCATATCCTCATCGTCCAAAAATAAATCCCTCATTGCCGCTAATGCTTCCTCTTCGTCTGTACCATAGATGATATCAGCTAGCTGGAAAGTTTGTTCTAAGTGAGGTACTGGATGCTCCAATGAGTAGTAGCGATTGCGCCATTGTGGCGAACAGTCCTTGAATTCCTCATAAGTGTACTCATACCCTAGCCCAAAAGAGGTACCGTGCTTCTTAAGTGTTCTTGGCTTCGTTATTCGTTGGAGATATTTACCGAGCCCTTTGCCTGGCTTGTATCCTTTCCATTTCAAGATGCTCTCGATCTTACTATCCCACCATTTATCCTTATCAATGGCGTTAACCCATTCAATGTTGTGGTAGATTTCTCCACCCAGCTTCCTTCTCCCCTTCAGTGACCAAAAAAGTCTGGCGACCGTAGATATGGTTGCTACCGTCGCCATGAATGACTACCTCTTGATGATTCCATTAAAACTTCAATGCTTGATGTAGGGTCGATTCCACGACCCCAGCGGCGTGTATCTAAGGTCTCCCTAACAGCTAGTTGTAGGATGCAGGCATGTCTATCACCTGGAAGTCTACAACGAACCAGGTTGGTCCCATCTGTAAGCACAAGGTGATTTCTCCCATAGTGGACCTATTCTAACCATCGAAGGCCTTTACATTGATATCTCCTTATTTTATATCATGCAGACTTTTGCCCAATTTCTTGAGTGTGATCAGAGGGCAAATGTTGAGGCTAGAACCCTCATCAATTAAGATTCTTGTACTGAAGTGGTCCTCACATTGCACAGTGATATGCAGTGCTCTATTATGCCCTAACCCCTCGGGCGGCAACTCGTATTCATGGAAAGTAATCTTGTGGCTTTCCAGAACCTGGCCCTACATGTTTGCTATCTCTCCACTAGTGATATAACATGGTACGTATGCCTCACTCAGCACTCTCAGCAAGGCGCTCCTGTGCGTCTCAGAATACTGTAATAGAGAGAGGATAGATATCTGAGCTGGTGTCTTGTTCAACTGGTCGAGGATTGAGTACTCTTTTTCTTGGATCTTTCTCCAATGATTTTCTGAACCTTTATCAATGGTGGGAGGACGTTCGGCATCCTGCTTGCTAGATTCAGCCAAATGTTCAGGGGTATAAACTCTTTCAGTTCTAGTCATACCCTGTGCAGCGGCGGCTTCCTCAGACCTTCTCTTACCCTTTCTCCTGGCTTCAGTTGTGTAGTCCCATGAGACGGCGTTTGAGTAAAAGGGTGGCGTTGTTGACATTGCCACTAAAATAGGTGTGGTCATCCTAATTCCCGTCGGAGTATATGTTATAGGCGGCCGGACTTCTACTTCAAGTGGTCGTACAAACTCAACTTCGATCGGCACTAGGGATTTTCCTTTGCGGGCGGTCTCGATTCAAACTCGAGTGGAATGGACATATTTACCTCAGGATCCCCAGATGGCTGCATCTGAACCACAATTGGGTGGAGAGTAATTGTGGGCTTCTTCAGATCACCCTCCGCAATCAGCCCAATTGATCCCTCAGGATCCCAATCATCATCTACTTCAATCATATGGACACCACCTTTATGGTCTGGCAGCAGATTATTGCGAACATTAGGAGCAGGGTCCTTGGCTACAATGATCTTGTTGTCTATGAGGGTTTGTATCTTGTCTTTAGAGGAATGCCATTCCTCAATGGTGTGTACCTTCATGCCGGAGTGGTAGGCACATGATTTGTTTGAGTTGATCCACTGAGAAGGGTTCTCAGGAGTGGCAACAAGAATGGGTGTGATGTAGCCGGCGGCTTTGAGTCTTTCATATAGTTGATCAATGGGCTCAGCTATGGCAGTATACTGTTTTGGAGGGCGACGGGAGAATTTAGGGAGAGATCTTGGGAAGTTTTGGCGAGTACGTGGTGATTGGTAGTGAGAAGATTGGGAATTGTAGGCGTTGTAAACGGGAGCTGGTTGGGAGTATCTGGGCGAGGTAGGCTAATATGTGGGTGGTGGAGCTTGATATGTTGGTGAGGGTGCTTGGTAACTTGGAGCTGGTTGGTTGGTGAATGAGAGTGTTGGATATACTGGGTATTTGGGCGGGGACCTGGCTTGTTGTGCAACCATCACGGCTCTTACATCCTTCTTTCTGGACACACCACCAGACTGTAGAGCTTTATTAGTAGCCTGTAAAGCTTCAAAGTTGGTAACCATACCGCTTTTGATGCCTTCTTAGATTCCCTCTCCCAACTTGATGATGTCAGAGAACTTGTGACCTTCGACCATCATCAGTCGTTCGTAATGCTGAGGATCCTGAGCTCATACAAAGAACTTCTTCATTTGTTCCTCTTCTAAGGCTGGCCTAACCTTGGTAGCTTCTGACCTCCAACGAGTAGCATACTCGGGAAAGGTTTTCGTTGGCTTCTTCTTCAAATTCTGGATGTAGAATATATCCGGAGCATTCCCCGTGTTGAACCTGAATCGACCCATGAAGTATGTTGCCATGCTCACCCAATTAGTCCATTTCTTTGGATCATGGCCGATGTACTAGGATAGTGCATCTCCTTTAAAACTCCTCATGAAGAGTTTCATGCGAATCCTTTCATCTTTTCCCGCACCAACCAATTTGTCACAGTAAGTTCTCAAATGGACTCTTGGATCACCAGTACCATCGAACATCTCGAACTTAGGAGGTTTGTACCCCTTGGGCAGTTCGACATCAGGCTGTATGCAAAGATCTTCATAGTTCAGCCCCTCAATCCTTCTAACTCCTTCGACGCCCTGAACTCGATTGGTCAACTTCTTGAGTTCCTCGGCCAAATTCCTGATAAGCCTATCCTTCTCGTTAGACTCAGGGGTATATGGTGTGGAATGAGCCACGGTTTCTACATAAATGGGATTATTGTAAGCCTGGAAGTGGTCTTTTTTCTGATCCTGGAGAGGTGGAGTGTTATGGTGATAGGCATTACATTGTGCTGGCGGGACTGAGTCTTTGTGGTGATTCAGTTGTTTAGGAGTGTTTTGTGGTAAAGTGGGGTTTGGGGCATTTGGGAAGTGGGAACCCTGAACATTGAGGGAAAGTGATAGGTGAGCCAAATTCTTGACTTGATCAAGTTCCTCTTGGAACTTCAGCAGCTTCTTCTTGAGTGGAGACATACCCTCTTGCAGAACCTGAATACCCTAACCATCAGCGATCTCAATCTGTTCATACCTATTGTCTTTCCTGACGCCACTTGCCTCTGACATCTTAGTTTTACCCTTGCTTTTCCCTTTGGGAGGACTAGAAGGAGGAGTAGGATGAGGGCCCTTTGATCTTGTGAGGTAGGCGGATGATGCCAGAATGCACGAACTAACCTTTGGGGAGGGAATAATAAATAAAGAGGAAAAAAAACGAAAAAGTAATGAAGTTAGTGAGGATCATAAAAAATATTGCAATATTTAAACATATAAGGCGGAAATGTAAAGCGGGTCCTAAGTTGGGGACCTCTTTGTGCCCGACGTAGGCCTAGCGACAAATTAATTTGGAGAATTTAAGATGCTAAATGCCTCATTTTATTGATAATAAAATAGATAAATTAAATACCACTCTAAGAATGCGAAAAATATAAAATGTCACTAATGGCCACGGGCCTTATTACATCAGAAGGTAAAGTAAAGAAAATCCTAACTACTTGGTCCCAGAAGGACCTTCCCCAGACTCGGCATCTCTACTCTCCTTGATCAGCGTCCCCATCTCACGGAGCCCCAGCAACAAGTAAGTCCTGGCTAGAATTTCTCCTTCATCCCCCTCAGTCTTCTAACAGGTCTCGATCCTCCTAATGAACCTCTCCTCTAAGTCGACTATGCCTCGCTCCAATCGTGCTAGCCTCTGGGTGGAGGTGATGGCCATGTCTTTCCATTCCTCTATCAGCTTCTTGTTGGCCTCATGTATTTTGTGATGATATTCTTCACAATCACAGAGCCTCTTGCGCAACTGGTTGAGTCTAGTTGTTGCCTCGGGCTTCTCATCTATGACCCTGTGGCCTTGAGCAAACCCTGGCTCGATACTTCCACCCCAGTTATCTTCTGACCATCCAAAATAATAAGGAGAGTAACCAGCATGATACCTGTAGGGTTCAATAGTGTCCTTTTCTAACCGTACCTTGCAGTGCCACAAATGCTGAGCTAGGCACTTATGAGGGGTGTCGTCATTTAGGAAATCTACCCTGAGATGACTCATCTTCTCCACCCTTGGTACCACTTGCTTCCTTCCTTCCTACCTCATGACCCAGACCTGGACGTAAGGATACGTCCCTCTTAGACCGATCAATAACATAAATGGGGTGTCTTGAGTTCGGATGATGAACTTTGGATAAGGCTATCTTAAAGGGTGTTGTGCGGACAACACGTTAGCCTGGCTAGGTTTGACCATGATGCATGCAACATACAATAGAGTAAGTTTTCTATGAGGTTTTAGAACAGTACTCTTGAGCGGACAATTCAAGGGGGGAAGGCACGGAACTGTCGACTGCACCGCTGATTGACTAGTTTTACCGCAAATACGCCTTTCCGAATTCAGGGGTAGTAATATTGGAATAGCACAACCACTCATTGTAAATGTTGCTATAGTATTTTGTTTGGCACGAGTGGAATATGAATGCGGAGAATTATATGCAATAAATAACATTTAAACAGATAGGCATGTATTTTCACATTGGAAAGCGGTAAAGAAAGGAAATACGACAGTTATAATTGAAAGCAGTTACAAAGAAAACATGAAGAGACATCAGTTATGTTCGGGAAAAATAAATACTTACGAAATTAAACAGTTAACAGCATATAACGGGAATAGGAAATGGCATAAACATTTAAACAGAAATTGAAAGGTCCAAATTCACAAGACAACCTATAATGGTGTAAGCCTAGGGAATGTTCCCAGCAGAGTCGCCATGCTGTCGCGCCCCCCTTTTTTCCTCGCACGGAACAGGTGCGGAGAGATCAGGTTCATGACATTCTGGACAACTTCTTGAAGGAAGAGGTTTAAGGAAGAGTCGCCACCTAACGATTTTGTGGTGCGTTAGGGCACCTAGAGTAGATAACTCATGAACTAGTTTTCATTACCAAAGATTGGGTAAGGATTTGAAGTTATCCTAAGGGGAAGGTGTTAGGCACCCCTCAAGATCCACAACTGTGTGTCGCAGCCAAGAAGTTTTGTGAATTTGGACAGTAAACAAATAGCAAGTAAGGTTCATATAAGAGGGGATTTCAAACAAGTAGGAAAATCTTTAAAGGTTTTGGGAAAACATTAGAGTAAAAACATTCGAAAATAATTATCCTAGGTTTTAAAGTAATACGGATCAGATCAATGCAATACCCGGTAATCACTACTCGAAGAGCGGCTACACGTGGTATTAGCGCACTGGTCATCATATCCGTATTCTACCCTTCCCACTGCGTAGAGGTTATTTAAAGAAGTGCATGCTGGTCACGAAAGCTTATTGCGTACTATTACCCGTCCCATTCTATAAGTCCCGGGGGGTGTTTAGGACTACTAAATCCTACAAGGTGAGTACTAGGTTGAAGCCCTAGGTTTAAAGGATAACATTCAAAGCGACAAGTAGAAAAAGTTCGGACTTACACATATGGGATACACATAACAAACATATGGCTCAAGTACCCCTCCGCAATTAAGGCATGTAAATAGCACGTCTCAAACACAAAGAATGTCTCAGATTTAGAACCTAAGCAGGAATTCTAGGTGTGAAGACAGTAGCAAACAACAGGGTTTGGATGAGTTTCAGAAAAGAATGCATGCCTGATTTTAAAACCATTGGTTAATAGACAGTGTACAAAAATAGTTTTGATTTTAACAAACATTTGTGCCTACGGTTTGCCTAGGTGTCTGAACATATGTTGATTACTATTTTAAGACATAGGCGGATTGCAGGACCTTACACTTGATTCTAACGGACATGTGATGAGAAAAATGCAGATCCTATAGGCATGGAATCTAAGAATGCAGGCAAGATATCAGTTTGGGTTTAATAGTGCAGGAAAACGCTTTCAACCATTTGGAACATATTTTAGGCGAGGTTATTATCTATGTGGATGATACAGGGGGCCTGATTTCACTTAATTATTGAACACAATATATATTGTTCTAGGTGTTCAACGGAGTACTTAACACGAAACCTTAAATAAAAACATGTTGAAAATAGATCCCTAAGGTGATATGGCCTCTAATGATAATTCGATTGTAATACTAAGCAGGATATCTAGATGAGTACGCATGCAGAAATAGTATTTTAAGGCAGTTATTATTCGAACAAGAACAAGATTTCTGAATGAAGCAGCAGTAATAATAACATGTATTAGCATGATTTTTCTACGTGAGCATGCATGTGATGAGATGCAAACACAAATATACCTAATACATGATCTTTATTGCATGATAGATATGTCCTAAACAGGGTTTCTATTGCGCACATAGATAAAATAAATCCTAAGACATGATTTCTACCCAAAAATTACACTAGGCATGCATAGCCCCACCCTTTCACTATCCAGTCCTAAATATTCGTTTACAGATTATTACAGGGCAAGAATAATTAATTAGACAACTGAATAAAGATAAATCAAGAAGCTATACTATAGAGAGCCTGACAGTAAGCCCAAGTACCAGATCCAACTTGCCATATGCCAAGACCTCTTGTAAACCAGGTGTGTCAGAGTTCCTAAGGATCTCAGGGGATCCCAGGCAGTGCTCACATCTAAGTTCCCTAACCAGGGATGAGTAGGAGCAATGTAGAAGGCCAACCTTGTGTGTCAGAGTTCAATGGGTATTTAGAGGTCCCCAAGGCAGTGCGCACACGAAGGAGGCGGAACCTAGAATCTAAGAGTAGTGGGAAGTTCTTGGAGTTTTAAAAGAGAATTGGAGTTTGAAAAGAATAATTTTAAAACAACAACACTTTGAGAAATAAATTTTAAGAACGGTACTAAAGGAGTTTTAAAATGGAAGCAGTAAAACTGCAAACAATAGGCAAAAGGACTCATGAGAGAGTAAACACAAACAGGGTTAAGGGGTTGGGGACAAATAACTTAGATATCAACAATAGAACAGAGTTGCAGATTCTCATATTTATCACATAGTTGTCACATAATAGCATAGATTAATAGGATCAGGACTGTATAATATTCAAGTAGCAGGAGAGGCAGGTTTACAGCATAGGATGAGAGTAAGTAACAACAATCAAGTCAGGGTAAGAAACATCAACCTATGAACACATAAGCATGTCGGAGTCTCAGAATGAACTGGAGACATATCAGACTCAAGGGAAAGGAAAAATAGTAGGGAGGGAATCCTGATGAAATAATTGTAGGGAATTACATAAAAAGCAGGATACATATTCAGACTTAACAAAAGGGAAAGACATAATGGGGGTAAGCTAATTACATGGTAGGCAGTAGAACCACAGGATAAAACACATAAGGAACAATAAGTAAGTAAACAAAAATTGGAGCATACTCCATGTAGATGCTATAAAGCTAAATCATAAAACATACCAGTCAAATGATAGAGAACAGTAAAGTATAAGAGACAGCACAGCAGTAGCAGTATACAGGACAAGGAGAGCAACAATAAAACAATAGTGTGCAGAATGAGAGAGCAATAGTAGGATAGTAGTATGCAGGAGCACAAGAGCAATAAAGATTACTCGGTCTTTGCTTTCAGCCGACTGAGTAGTCAGAAATAGACGTAAAGGGAAAGAAGTGTATGAAAGGAAAAAAATGTTCAGAGCAATGTGTGTATCAGTGCTCTTAATATCAGTTTGTGTGTGAATTTCAGTGTGTTTGTGAAGAGGGAAGACATGTCTTTATATAGTTTTGAAAACGAGTAGTGCATAGGCAAATTATGGAAATAACAATTAATCAACACCAATTAAGACGAACTGGACTCCTTCAGTTAAGGAGTCTAGTTCAAACGGTATAGTCAAGGTAAAATAAGGAAAAGAAACCATCCAATAGGAATAATTATGTCAAATTAGCACAAGGAAATCACATAGTGCACAATAAGAGCCAAGTACATAGTATATAATTAAGGAAATTTGAACTAACAACATATTTATAAAGTAAAACAGAGTATTAATTTTGAAAACATTGATTGAAATAATCTCGGATGTAATCACAATTACAGGGAATCAAGTATAATTAAGGAAAGTATCATATAAGCAAGGAAACAATTTCAAATTAGTACAGCATATACAAAGTCACAGGTTCGAGGAAAATATCATAGCTAAGCAAAGAGATATACAGAGTCAATGGTGATTATTAGGCAAACAGTCATGAACCAGGATCAATTTCATAACTAATAGCACACGAATAGGGAACCCTAATCAAGGAACCACAGAACAATTGGACTAAGTCCCTAGCAACAAGAATAAGAGAACACATGAATGGCTTCATAGGAGAACAAGCACACATCATCGAACGGGCTAAAAGAGTAGGGACTTTAGCATAATAAGTCTAGCAAGCAAGAAACATAAGAGAATAGTTCAAAAAATACAGTGGAAATCACTAAAGCTAGAAGTAAAAATCGTTCTTTGAACGGGGTTAAGAAACCCTAATTTCAAAATTAAAGGAAATCGTTTAAAGATGGCATTTTTCGTAGAAAAGCTTCATAACATTGCGGATCTAAAGTAGATCTTAAAAGAAATTAAAATACAAAGGGTTAGGGTTTCATGGAACCCAGAGAAAGGAAGAACCTTAGAGATGGCACCGGTTTAGGCTAGAACCGGTTGTAGATCACTACTCAGACGGCTGGGAAGGCCGGAAAGGTGGCATGGGACCATGGGAGGCAAGAGAACCGCTCCGAGATTGCCTGAGGACCCCAGGGTTTCACTGGATCGGCGATGGGTAAGTAAACGACCATGAGGTGATGAAGAACCAAGGTATCTGGTGAGAAACCAACCGGAGAAGACAGACATGTTCCATCAGAGAGGGAGAAGTCGAAGAGACTTCTAGAGAAAACCAGAGAATACAGAGAGATATAGAGAGATAGAGAGAGAATGGTCGTGAAGGAATGAGAGACGGGAGGGGGGTTTGGTTAGAATTTTTTTTTAGGAAAATTAATTCTGGGTCGTTGATCTATTTTGATCAATAGCTCGGATAGATTAAATGGTTGGGCCGGGTTAGTTTTAGTATTGGGCTGGATATTTTATTAGGCTGGTTATGATCAGGTGGGTTGGGGGTTAAATGTTGGCTAGAAGTTTAATAAAAATAGGCTAAATGGTAAATACCCTATTAAATAGGATAATTAATTAATTAAAATAACTAATAATTGTGTAAAATGGAATTAAGGCTAAATAAATGAAATTGAGATGATTAACTAGTATAATAATATAAAAATGATCAGTTATATATTTTAAAAATGATATAAGTGTACACTTGTGCTATTATTGCAAAAATTGTTAAAATTAGCTAAATAATGCCAATATTGGCTAATTTGGGAAATAATCAAATCCTAATGGGGTAAAATAGGATTAAAAGCAAGATGTTGAGTTGGAAAATATTTTGAAATTATTTATAACATAATATATGGATAATTATTGAATAAAAATATCAGACAAATGGGAAACATTTGATAAAAATATGAAAACATCAAGGAAAATGCCAATCATTATAAAAGTGATTTTGAAGGTATATATGCAAATTTGAAAATAATTTTGAGAAAAAATTGGGTATCAACAGGGCCAGCGCCCCACGCTGCCCTGGACGCTCAATACGTGAATATGTCCTATTTCGACTAGGACACGGTTATTTCGACCTGTAGACGCTCCCAACTCATATAAAAGCCAAACTAAACCTATTTTGAAGAGGGAACATGAATTTTAGAGGAGAAAAAAAGTACGAAACACTCGAAGGACAACGTTTTTAGAGGGACTTTTGACCAAGGGAGAGCACAGAGCCGTCGTGGAGGCCATAATTCATCTTTTCTTCCACCAAACTTAGTAATTCTTATGTTTCTTTGTATGATTTGTTGTTTTGCTACCATGTCTATGTAGAGCTAAACTTCACACTCTAGGGTTGTGGTTCTTTCATGACTATTATTATTCGGATATAGATTTTTATTTCTTGATTTATCATATTGGTTTATTTATTCAATCTTGCGCTTAATTATTTGATTGCTTGATCACCAATTGAATACTATCTACGAATCTAGAATTGAACTCAAAAGTGGGAATTCGAGATTGCATATAGGATTGAGTAGAGCAAGTTCGTGAACCTGGGCATCGAGGAACGGATTCGCGGTTAGGATAGGCATATACCTAATTGCCTTGCTTGGTTGATTTACATGAATTATAAAGCATTCTTGCTAGTTCTAATTTCATAGACATATAGGCACTTTGTTAGCTTGAATAGGTGAGTAAGAAATCGAAAGATTATTATGAGAAATATTAACTCAGTCAACCAGTAAGCTAGATAAATTAATCAGTTAATTCAATTAAAGAATACAATATGATTGTTAGATAGCCCATAACCCTAGACCGTTTTCATCGCATTGATAACATAAAAATCTTCTCTTCCTTTGTTCAGAGTTCATTAGTTATTTTCTTCTTATTTTAAATAGTTTAGAATCATATACTTCTAGGATTAATTCTTCTTTAGATAATTAGGATATTCTAATTTAGTTAATAGTTAATCATAAGTCCTCGTGGGTTCGACACTCTATCTTATCACTTTATTACTTGACGACTGCGTATACTTGCATGTGTGTTTTGTCGCAACAACATTTAGTTTTGAAAATTATTTTTTCCGAAATAGCATCCAACGTTTTAGCCCATCTTATCACACTGCATTACTTCTAGTAGTTACCCTACTAGCCACGGCAGTAACCCCATGCAAACACCCAAACAATCCTCTCAACAATAACATGTGTGCCAAAATATAACAACTCAATAAGAATGACTTTCACAATAGGTGTCCATATGCAACCAAAATTCCTTAAAACAGTGACAATATCAAAACCACGCATAGCTCTCGGCGAAAAAACACTGAATACAATAGCAATAACAATAACAATAACACTAGGATACAACAAGTAAAGCAACTCAGGAACTTAAAAACACAAAGAAATGGTCGAATGAGCTCACAAAGAAAGATAGAACATGGAATAATGGTCACAATAAGAATAGCTCAACAAGGAGGAGATAATGTTTAGCAATGATTCCACAAAGTACAATTCGAGGATAAGAGGGATAACATGAATAATCATTCCAAACAAGGATAAGTCAACAATGATAAGGGATAACAAAACTTTATTTAGGGTTGAGAAACTACAGTAGAGAAACATCAAATTCAATTACCGATAATCAAATAAGAAAAGGATAATAATAACTTCAATTAACGATAGACAATTACAGAACAGACAATAATAACTTTAATTAAGGATAAGCAATTACGGAAAGGATAACATGGAAATAAAAGAGGCAACAACTTCAATTAAGGCACATAAGAGTTTAATCGGCAATAAGGGTAGAACATGAAGTAATTAATTCCAAATAAGACACGTAAGGGTGAATTTAGTAACTGGGAGATTTAACATGAAAAAACAACTTCATATCTAATAAACATAAGAAACAAAGAGCCCCAAACGGTCATATTTCCACAAATAATCCCGAGCTCGTACTCGTCACCTCACATACACAACCTTCACATGACACTGTGAACACCCAATTTTTGCCCTACAAGGAAATTACTCCTAAAATAATCAAAAATAGTTTTAATAAATTTTAGGAACTTTTCTTTATTTAGTGGCATTCCATGCACGTTTAATAATTCCAAAATCATAAAATAAAATAAAAATCATAAAAAAAAATGTTCGAATCTTGATTTCATTAGCATGTTAGATTTTAAACTTCTTTTTAGGATTTAATTTAATTGTAAATGCATCTTCTAAAAAATCAAAAATTGCATTCATAGATTAATTAATTAGTTAGTTTCATTAGTCCGTCATTACGTAAAATAAATAAACGGGTTAGCCAAAATTAGGATTTAAATTAAAAGTTGAGCCTAAAGTGGCTACAAGAATGAGAAAAGAGGGGTGTCCAAATTGGGCCAAACCAGTGGCCCAGTATCCCAAATTCCGCCCCAAACCCGCCGGTCCAGAACCAAAAACCCCACTTGCCCGACCCGGTCCGGCCCAATACCCATCCCTCTCACCTATTAAAACCTAGACCTAAAACCTAGACCTAGGACCTAGAGAGAGAGGAAGACCCCCCCTAATCTGACCTAGTAGAGCCGCCGCAGCCCCCAAAACCTCTCAACTCCAACGGCCACCTCCTTGCTGCCTCCCTGCCGCCCATACACACACAATAACCTGAAGACACCATCAGATCTATCACCCCTTCAACACCCAAACGGACCCCTATCAGACAAGAGAGAGAGGACCCCCCCCCTAATCTGAAAAAGGAGGCAGCCGCTGTTCCAGCCCCCACTCCCCTCCTCTTTTATTCTTCTTCTCTAAAAAACCAGTCGCCGCCCCCGTTTCCACCGTGCGCCGCCGCCGGTGGTGCTCCAAATACCACCCAACTTACACCAATATTTTCTGCGCTTCACCCCCTTGCTGATTCCAAGCCACGAATCCTAGAAAACCCCTTCTAACTCCATGAAATCTTAGACCCTAGCGACAACACTCTCTTATCACATATGCCGCCATACCCGCCACCAGAACTAGGAGGAAATCCGGCAGAAACTTCGAGCAGCCCACCTGTCGCCGATTTTCTCGCCTGAGCGTAAAAAGAAAAGGAGTAACGGACAGAGAAAGAGAGGGCAAAGGAAAACTTTAAGGATTTTTGGAACTTTCTTTTGATTGTTCGTTCTTTTTGAATTTCAGAAAAGCAGAAACATAAAATGATGCTTCTCTCTTTAAGATAGTTGGTCTTCGAGTTTTCTGGCGCCGCTGAAGTTTTCCGGTCGTGGCCCTTTCTCGGCTGAAAGTTTGTTGTCGATTTCTAAGCTCTGCTCTATCGTCGAGCTTCATTTTGTGTTCGAGTCGGCGAATCAGATTTGCTGCTGCTTTTATTCGGATCTGCTACTGCTCTGTTTTGCGAAGATCATTTCTCATCTAGTCTCTTATTAGCATTTTGGATTTAATCTCTGCGCAATCAGGTACCTCCCTGTAATTTTAAGTCACTGTTATGTCAAAAATTGAGTGAATTTCTTTGTCTTTAATAAATTTATGATTTGCTTTTGTTCCTTTTTTTATAATTATCCCTTTTTGACATTGCTATACGAATTATTGGTGTTTTGGCAAGAATGACGGTCTTATTTCAATTGGTAGTAAATTGTTACAAATATGCATATAATGGTTTGAGAACATCTTGTTGAATGTTGAATCTGGATATGTAACGCCAGCTCCTTCCTAGGGTCTCGATTTTGAATGATCTAATTGCCTAGATTTGCGTTGAGGATTGCTATACTAGTACTTTATTTGCTGCTTGGTTAGGTTTTCACTTTAATCTTCTAAATGAAACTTTATGTTGTACTTATTGCGTTTTTTTTAATAAATATTTTACAATGAGTTACTGATATCTTGATAAATTGACCCTCGAAGGTTTCAATTTTAAATTATCTAATTGCTTAGCTTTTTCCATTGGGGTTTATTTATACTAGTAGTACTTGAGTTGATATTTGCTTAGGGTTTTTTTGGTAACTGTTTTTGTCATTTTTTGGTGATTCTGGAAGTAAGATAGGGGTAGTATTTAGTATTTA
>ML363175.1:0-56063 GCA_005239505.1 Nicotiana paniculata | reverse complement strand
CAACAATGGCAAAACCAAAGTCACAAGGATGCCCAAATTCTAGAAGCAAGGTCCCAACAAATCAGGAGCCTACTTCAAGAGAAAGGTATTATCAATCGTGACTTGTATTAAAATAATTCCATAAATATTAAAATGCGGATAAAAAGTAAGAAAGGTAAAAGCACAATAAAATAATTAGATAATTAGGCCGAATATTAATAGTTAAGCGACCGTGCTAAAACCACGGAACTCGGGAATGCCTAACACCTTCTCCCGGGTTAACAGAATTCCTTGCTCGGATTTCTGGTCGCATACAAATTAAAACAGAGTCAAATTTCCTCGGTTTGGGATTTCAATAAATAAATGGTGTCTCGGAACACCGTAAAAAATTCGGGTGGCGACTCTGAAATCTAAAAACTAAATCCCAAATCCGTATAATATCACGTAAAGTGGAAAAACTCCCGTATCCAACCCTGTGTCGGAAAAAGGAGGTGTGACAGAGACAGAAATAATCGACCATTCCGGTCTAAACACATCTCGTGAAGCCTTAACATTTATACTTAACATGATTTCTATTTCGTTCAAGGTAATTACCACCTTCATAGTACAATATCAACTTGGATAACCAGTAGACAGTGCCATGGGATGAGCCATGTTACAAATATTCGGTAAACGCCCGCATGACCGTCACTTGGCAAGTGCGTCACCTTAATTAACAGCAAATATCAAATAGTTTGGGGTTTCGAACCCTCAGTTCCAAGTTTGGAAGTGTTACTTACCTCAAAACCGGCTAACACACTACTCTGCAATGCCCTTACCTCTAAATTAGGCCTCTGAGTGCTTCAAATCTACCAAGTTCAGATTTTTATCATCAAATTATGCTTAAGGAATGATTTCCAATTGAAAATATCAAAAATCACCCAAAAACCCGAAATTGGTCAAAACCCGACCCCCGGGCCCACGTCTCGAAATTCGATAAAAATCACAAAACTAGAATCCTTATTCACTCACGAGTCTACCCATATCAAATTCATCGAAATCTGACCTCAAATGCCCATTCATATCCCCAAAAGAATTTCCCAAACTTTCTTCCATTTTTCACCGAATTTCCACCTTAAATCACAAATTAAATGATGAAATTAAAGGCATAATCATGGAGTTTGACCAAAACCAAGTGAGAAATACTTACCCCGATCAATTCTCTAAAAAATCCTTCAAATATCACCTAATTCCGTGGTCTCTAGCTCAAAATATGAGAAATGGGTTCAAACCCTCGATTTGGAATTTTAATACTGCTGTCCAGGTCTTTATTCATTGCGAACGTGGTCACCCGCATGTGTTCGCGTAGAACAAACCAACTCCTCTTTCTCTTTACTCTATGCCAACGTGACACCCATCACGCGAACGTGATGCCTAGCCAGCCTCACCCTTCGTGAACACGTACCTCTCCACGCGAACGCGTAAACCAAAACTCTGGGGTCCCCCAACTGCCTTACTCCTCCACGCGATCACGTGCCCTTGAGCGCGAATGCGATGACTACTTCACTCAGACCTCCGCGTTCGCATCCTCCTATTCGCGAACGCGATGAATAAAAATCTCAGCTCCCCAAATGTGATGCCTCGATTTGCATGCACAGTCCGAACGCGTAGCTGGACAGCTTAAATATGAAATTCTGTGAAAAATGCTAAGATTTGATATTAAAATGAATAAATTTTACTTTGGTCAATATTTTGGGTAAACGGACCCGGACCCGTGATTTGACGTTCCCGGAGGGTCCGTAGGAAAATATGGGACTCGGGCGTATGCCCGTAATCGAATTCCGAGGTCCCAAGCCCGAGAAATGAATTTTTAAGTAAAATTATTTCTGAAAATATTTAAGGAAATTAAAAATGAAATCTGATTAGAAATCGATGGTATCGGGCCCGTATTTTGGTTTCGGCACCCGGTACAAGTCTGATATACGGTTTAAGATATTTCTTTGAAATTTGGTTGAAATCGGATTTCGTTTGACGTGTTTCGGACTTAAAAAATGGAAAACTTGATGTTTATGAAATTTCATAGGATTCATGGATTTTGAGGCCTAATTCGATGTGAACGATGTTGTTTTGGCGATTTGATCGCACGGGCAAGTTCTTAGGATGTTATGTGAGTTAAATGTGAAATTTGGTATCATTCCGAGATGTATAGGTCAGTTCGGCACGTTGTTAGCGAAGTTGGAAAACTTAAAATTCCTAAGTTTGTTCTTGAGGTTTTGGGGTGTGATTTCGAGTTTTAGCGTTGTTTTGAGTGTTCCGAAGGCTCGAGCGAGTCTGTATTATGATTTGGGACTCATTGGTATATTTGGGTTAGGGCTCGGGTGGGCCCAAGTGCCTTCTGGGCACCTAACGGGGCTAAAAACCAGCAAAACACAGCTGCTGGTGCACCTGCTCTGGTGTGACCGCAGGTGCGGTTGCCCAGCATCGCAGGTGCGAGACCGCAAGTGCGGTCCCAGGCATCGCAGGTGCGATCACCAGTGGCCTGGCAAGCCATTGCAGGTGCGGAGCATTTCATCGCAGGTGCGAGACCGCATGTGCGGTCTCCACTTCGCAGGTGCGATCCCAGACCCCCCTAGCCCAATTCCGCAGGTGCGAGGTTCTCCTCGCAAGTGCGAGACCGCAGGTGTGGTCCCAGCCATCGCAGGTGCGATCATTGTTCAGGCAATGAGTTTAAGTACGAGTTTTAAACCCATTTTCCTCATTTCTCACCTTCTTGCTTAGGCAATTTCCACCATTTTTAAGAGCTTTCGACCAGGTCTTGTGAGGTAATTAAATTCCACCCATAAATTTGTTTCATGCATGCATCTTAGCCTAATTATCTACACAAACTATTGCAAAAATTCAAGAATTTGGCTAGTAACCTAGAACTTGAGATCACCTTAGAATTTTCTGCGAATTGGCCATGAAATCAAGTAAAAATCGTATATTAATGATCTTTCGGCTTTGGGTGAGTATTCCCTTCGAGAATTTCAAAAATCCGAGCGAGTTGGCCCGGGGTCGAATTTTGATAATTTTGAAAGAATGCTAGGAAATGGATAATTAGGCCATATAGTTGAATCATTGAATCCTTATTGATATACTTGAGTAGATTATGCCTAGATAATACCATTCCGGAGTTGAATTCTAAAGGAAAGGAGGTGTTAGAAGGTTGATTGCTATACTTTGGACCCGAGGTAAGTGTTCGGTCTAACCTTAGCTTGAGGGAATAGGAGTTGAGTATAATTTCTTACTTGCTAATTGTCAACTACGATGTATAGGCATGGTGACGAGTATCTATACATTGGTGTCTAGCATGACCGTGAGTCCTTATATTGTGAATATTCTGATTTTGTGGTAATTTCCATGCTTAATTGATGATTCTATATGTTGTGAAGAATATGTGAAGGGAATTGTAACCTGTAAACTCTGTTGGAGCATTAGCTCAAATTGTAATCTGAACGATGAAGGTATATGAAATAATTGTATCCTTTGGAGCATTGGCTCAGATTGTAACACGAACGAAGAAGATTTATGAAATAAATGTACCTTTGGAGCATTGGCTCAAGTAATAGAGTAAATTATGAAATAAAGTGAAAGAAAGAGAAAGAGTTACTAAAATAATACCCTTGCCGGGTCATTTTTGTGTTGATATTGTCTCTCTTGTTGGGATGTTGAGATTACTGTTATTGTTCCCTTGCCGGGATTTAATTTTTTAATTGATGTTCCCTTGCCGGGATTTCTATTCTATTTTGTTTACTCCCTTGCCCCTGTTTGAGATTGTTGTTTGGGTGAGGAAGAGTGTTAAAGCACGAAGGGTGATGCCGTGCACTGTGAGGAAGAGTGTTAAAGCACGAAGGATGATGCCGTGCATTGTTTGATATTGTTCCCTTGCCAGGGTTATTATTTCTATTCTGTTTACTCCCTTGCCCTTGTTTTTGATTGTTGTTTGGGTGAGTAAGAGTGCTAAAGCACGAAGGGTGATGCCGCGCATTGTTTGATATTGTGAGGAAAGAGTGTAAAGTACAAAGGGTGATGTCGTGCCGTACGATGTACCATTCCGTACCATATTCATTGATTATACAGTGCGTAAAGAGAGTAAAAGTACGAAGGGTGATCCCGTCCCATGATTTACATTGATTACATTATACATTGCATAGTGACGACGAGAGTAAAAGCACGAAGTGTGATGTCGTGCCATGATTTACATTGATTACATTATACATTGCATAGTGAGGACGACAGTAAAAACACGAAGGGTGATGCCGTGCCATGATTTACATTGATTTCATTATACATTGCATAGTGAGGACGACAGTAAAAACACGAAGGGTGATGCCGTGTAAGTTTGTGAATCTGTCCTTATTGATATGCTGGCTTGTTGTTCTTTCTTTTTTTTCCTTATTGAGATTTCCTATGTGAAATTGTTATCTCCCCACAGCATGCCCCCCTTCCTTTGTTCATTGTTTTCTCCTTATATTTCTTATTCGTTGCACATATGTATATTTATTTATTTATTTGAACTGCACAGCTTTATTTGGTAGTCTAGTTCTAGCCTCGTCACTACTTCGCCGAGGTTAGGCTAGGCACTTACTCAGTACATGGGGTCGGTTGTACTGATGCTACACCTGCACTTCTTTATGTTGTGCAGATTACGCAGCCAGACCCGGAGGACATCATTAGTGGGAGTGTCTTCCAGCTCATCATAGAGGCTTCAAGGTATACCCGCTGGCGTTCGTGGGCCTTGGCGTCTCTTCCATCCCTTTGTCTTCGATTTTGTCTTGTTTTTCCTTTAGTTTCAGAGGCAGACATGTATTTCCTTTCAGACTTGTGTTTAGCACTCTTAGACAGTTCGTGAGTTTGTCACTCTAGATTTCGGGAAATTTTGTGTCGTTGTATTATGATTATCCTTACTTAGCTCGAGACCGTATTTATTCCGCTGATTAAATTTTGAATTGTTTTAGCTTATTCTGTAAAATTGAGATTATTATGCTAGTTTAGCTATATACGTTGGCTTGTCTAGCGGGTTCAACGTTAGACGCCATCACGGCCCGATGGTGGGATTTCTGGGCGTGACAAAATGACTCTCTGCGAAAGCGGCATCCCACCTGCGAACGCAATGAACAAATTCTCTCCAACTAAAAACCAGAAAAATCTGCCAAGTTAAAATCCAAGAATTGGTCCGTTAACCACCCGAAACACACCCAAGGTCCTCGGGACCTCAACCAAAGTTACCAACACATCCCTTAATATTATTCAAACTTAGTTGCACTCTCAAAACACCAAAACTAACATTAAAACACCAAATTTACATCGGATTCAAGCCTAAGAACTTTGAAATTTCTAAAATCCTTCAACGATGCCGAAACTACCCAAAACAACTCCGATTAACCTGAAATTTTTGCAGACATATCCGAAATGACATTACGAACCTGTTCCAACTGTCGGAACTCCATTCCGACCCCGATACCTATTTTTCATTGCCAACCGGAAATCGCCAAAAACTAACTTTCGTCAATTCAATCATAATTCTACACCGGACGTTACAAATATTCCGAACACACTCATAAATCCCAAATCACCTAACGAATCCGAGCCATAAAATCCGCATTCCGAGGTTGTTTTACAATAAGTCACATCTCAGTTGACTTTTCTCATTATAAGGCTATCTTAAAAGACTAAGTTACTGAATTCCCATTTAACCATTCCGATTTCAAGTCTATCGACTCTAACACATCAATAATAGAATAACCAATCCATGATAAGTCAATGACATCAATTAAAATGCAAGTTCTACGTAACGACAGACCGGGTCGTTACAATTCCAAATAACTTCAACATTAATCAGAAGATGTACACCCCCATTTTATGCAAGCTTTTGTGCATCATCATGTTTTCCTTCTCTCTTCTGTTTTCTTTCTTCATTTTTAGCGAGTACAGAGAAACATGACAGAGGGATCCGACAATTTTGAGTTATCAACGTCTCTTTCCAATCACGGGTCTATTTTCTTCTCTCATTCAATGGTAATATTTTGAAATCAAACCACCACACGCGACTCTTGACCAATTTTGAGATCAGCCCTTGATCCTTCTCTGCCAAAAGATTTTGAGTTTCAAAATCAAGAACATGAACCATAGCTATTTTTACCTATAAATACTACCTCAAAACTCCAGCCGGGGGACCTTCAGCGGCCTACATCAAACAAATTGTGCCCCTGGCGAATACTATCATTTTCTAGCTATTGATATCATCTCTCAAAAACTTTAAGAATTTCTTTTGGAACTTTTGCTTTCTGTCTCGGCGTACTTTACCGTAACAGAATACTCGGACTCGTTCGGCTCGACGTCGGATCTGTTCGTGATAATATAGAGTAGATTCGAGATCAACGTCCCGAGTTCACTGCCCTACAAACGGTCAGTCCCTTCTAAACTCTAATCTATTTATTTTCCTTTTGTTGTTAATGTAATATGAGTTACTCTTCTGGTTAGAAATCATAATTTAGTGGCTAGTTGTTTACCTAGAAGTCATGTTTAGATTCTTTTTGGTGATGTCAAATCTTGTTGCAAATTTTTGACAATATGTTGTAGACTAGAGATTGTCTTTAGCTTTTCCTCAAAATGTAGAATCACGATTTACTATTTATTAAAGGGATATCATTATTTTAGGCTCTCTGTACTAGAACCGATGTTTTATGTATCTTAATCATGTGAAGGCCTCTCACAAATTTTAATAGCTTGTTATAATTTAGAAATCATATTCTAAGCTTCTTTCTTTTTTAGAAGTACTCTCACAAACCGGTAACTAAAATTAACAAAACAAGTAATACTCTTTTGGTTTCTTGGTGTTGGATGAATACTTATTTTGTGATGATAAAATAATTTTTCATGATTTAAAATGTCGCTTCACTACATGTTTTAGAGGCACTAGTTCTAAGATAAGTTCGTGTGTGACCAAATGTTGTGCCCTCGAAATGTGTTCTCGAATGGTGCACATTTAATCTAATATATGATAGTTTATGTATGTCGAACTCTAATAGTATAAGTCTAAACTCAAACAGACGACAAAATAAATTCACCGGAATAGATATCTTATTCTCATTGATCAAAAACAGAAGTTATCACCAATAACTAATCACAGAAACAAATGAAAGTACTCTCACACAACTTGCAAGTGAGATATATAACCTATTTAGCTAAACTATTTTACATTCTTGTATAATATCTAGGACTAAAGTCAAACATTATATGCAAAAAAAAAAAAAAAAATAATTAAAGTGATGAATTTTCTCTCACCAATTTACATTTATTTTGGCAATTTTAGTAAAATCACCTCTTTGGAAGTTGGAACTGCCTTATGATTTCTTTTCAGCATTTTCGCAATTTTATTACTAGCTGTTGTCTTTCTCCTTCTACCTCAGCAAATTTAAGGCTTATTTCTTCCTCTATATTTTCTTATAAAGTTTTACTTAAGGTCTTAACATATACACTACATAAAGTTTGAGGCAGGAAATTTAGTCATATGTTATTGTCAAAATTCTAACTAGTGCATTTTGAGTATGTATGGATGTGAATTAAGTGATATAGCCTTCATTGTATTTACAACCTGTGTGCTGTTAAGATTTTGATTCTCCTCTCTAACTCGTTTATTTTCTTCTCTATTTTTTGCATGAACACCGGAGCCGCGAGGAGTTTCAATACGGAACTCGACGCTGCTACGAGACATGAAGCACGCATACCCCTTTTCTCTTCTATTCCTAAAGTATATTTAGGCTCTCGAAAAAGGAGAGGAGAAGAAGAGAGGAAAAAATTTGGTTGTACATCCTTTCTTCTATCGTCAATTGGCTAACTTGCTTTTATGCTACATATTTAACTACTTGATCTTCTTCTGGCTATTGTCAAACTCGTTTGGTTGTATAACATTCGTAGGCTTAGTAGTTCAAAATCAGTAGCTAGAATTGATCCCAATTGTCAATGCCTCTTTCTAGTTAAGAAGTCCTTTAACATTTCACATGGAAAATATTTCTACTTCACCCCATGCTTAATTTTTTTTTTAATTTATAAAAGTGCTAATCAATGAATGTTTATTTTTCCAAGTCATCTACGAAGCTATTTGAAATTTACCTTTTTTGTTCGGTTGATTTTTAATATCTTTGGGTTTCAAATTACTTCTAGTCAAAAACTAGTTTCTTTAAACAATACAAACAGAATTCACCCATTATACA
This sequence comes from Nicotiana paniculata, assembly GCA_005239505.1. Classification (NCBI taxonomy): domain Eukaryota; kingdom Viridiplantae; phylum Streptophyta; class Magnoliopsida; order Solanales; family Solanaceae; genus Nicotiana; species Nicotiana paniculata. Next base: position 47,850 of record ML363175.1, on the reverse strand, counting down.
TGCTTTCGATTTCTGTTTTTCTTTAGACTTACGGAACTAATTCATTGAGTTTCTTTTGACTTAATCACCTTTAAATCTTAACAAGTACCAGCGTGCTTACTAAAGTTGAGTATCTCATTATTTATTAATCCCTTTATTACTTATATTTAGCCTTAGCCTTAATTAGTTAATCTAAGTTCGATCGGTTAACCATTTAAAATGGATCTTAAAGGGTGCCTTAAAAACCTTCCCTTTAGATTAAATGAACCCTTACCTAGAATCTTTAGGTTAAGTAGACCATTAACAAAGTTATACTTTAAATTACTTTAATCAATTTAGGTGTCCTAATTCACCTTAAAAATAATTAGGTGGTGATTCTTTAACTTTAATCAAACTCGAAATTGCCTATATGTTGTACCTTACTTTAACCAGTTTAAAATGGGGTATAACATAATCCACACTTTAAATATTAATATTCTCATAAACAAGATTCAAGTGTTGAAAATAAATACTACACACTTAAATATTCAATACAAATCAAGGAAATGAAGAAACAAACATAAATGGGTAAGAAATCCTCAACCACAAGGTTGAAATCTTCAAATCTCAAGTGTGTGTGCAAACCCTAGCTTCCACAAATGTTTTCTCTCTTCTTCTTTACTCAAAAATATATTTTACAATGCCAAAGATATGCCAAAATATCTGCTAGGTCGAGTATATGTGAGTTGGGAATAAGAAAATGTGATTTTACAATTCTGTCCAGTCCTGATGCCCATTGACCGCACCTGCGGAAGATTCCACGCAGGTGCGGCTCCGCAGAAGCGCACTCACCATCGCAGGTGCGAGTCTAGGTATCTTGAGCAATCTCGGCAGATGCGGATGAAGCGTCGCACCTGCGGTTCCGCAGGTGCCTGAACTACTTCGCAGGTGCGGCTTTTATACAGTTTAGCTCTGCTTCGCAGGTGCGTTCCATTCTCCACAAGTGCGAGGTCGCACCAGCAGCCCAAAGTCTGCAGGTGCGGAAACACTGAAGGTTTTGTGCATTTTTCACCACTTTGTGCTCAACTCCACTCCAATTCAACACCAACCACTTCATGGCATCATTTCCTTGAAATTCGAGCAATACACACTATAAACGACCTCATGTTATCATTGAGAGACGCAAAATCTAATGAGTGGTAAAATCACCACTCATCAACACCCCAACTTAAATCTTTTGCTTGTCCTCGAGCAAATCAAAACCAACAACTAAATGAGGTTCTTCCATTTCAAGCACAAGTTATGTTGCTATCATTTATAAATCACATTCTCCACTAAGCATTATGCTTATGGATTTTGTTGGTACTAATAATCAGGCTCAAGTATGAACCTTACCCGAATAACTCCCTGATAAAAAAAAATTCAAGAAGTGCAAAGGGAATTTCAAAATAATCAAGTGACAAGAATAAGCCTCAAGGAGTGACTCAAAAGCATTGTTCTACTACATATGCTCAACTCATTCATTTCCGGATATATCAATTTCACCGATCCATCCTAATTCATGTGCCCTCACAAGAAAGAAAGTCCCAAAATCACCATATTTACAAGAACACCACAAGGGACAAATTCACAAAGACACTCACTCTCACAAAGAATTTCAAGTGTTACAACATATCATGCCATATGCTTGCCCTTATTTTAATTCATCGCCTTTTCAAGAACATTTGGTTGGAGATCTCATAAGGACTTTTTAAGCTTTTAATGTAGGCTTAGGAAAGGGTTGGATAAACATTTGGGTACAAGTGACTGCACCCTCCTTGAACACTACTCACATTTTTCTTTCTTGATGGACTTTGTTTCTTTTCAAACCACATAGCCTCATTGGCTCCTAGTTACCAACATCTAACCATTTTAAGTACTTCTCTAATTTTCTTCAAGGCTCCACATATATATATATATATATATATATATATATACACACAAATATTTCTTTTTCTCTTTTTTTTTTCTTTTTTTTTTCTTTTGGAGCTTGAATAATTTTATGTGAACACTTTGAGGTATAGGTTCCTACACTCAATATACAACCTTACCAATTTTCAACTTGATACCACACCCCCAACTTAGGCTTTAGCCTCATTCTCAATGTTCAAGGAGGGACAGGTTCAAAAGAGGGAATTATTTTACAAAATGGGAAAGGTTTGTAAGGAGATGACCAAAGGTAAGGTTAAAGGCTCAAAAAGGGTAACTAGTGATAATATTTATGCAATGGTAAGCTTGAGAGGTAGAAGAGGTTTTTCAAATAACACAAAGAATGCCTAAGGTCATTTCTCCAACCAACCGTAATCATCATTAGCATTGAAAGACTAACCGGGAATGTTCTAGATGATGAAGCAAACAAAAGAATTATTTACACTAACTCTAACACACATGGAACATGAACTAGTCAAGACGGATCAAGTTCACTTCTTAATAAGAGCATATAGAGAAATATCATGCAAACTAGTGGGCAAAAAGTCACTAAAAGAGCCAAGAATTTATCACAAAGATTATTCTTCACCATGCAACTTACTTGTTTTAATTCAAAACCAAAATTTGGAGGGCTACTCTTAATTCACATTTCACATACAAGAGACTAATTTCTTTAGTACCAAATAATCCAAAAGTCTCATCCTAGCAAAAAAAGACTAATTCCCTTAAGAATGTTGTCATACCATCTATCATAGGGAAAAGTCACCCGGTTCACTTCAAAAATGTTCCTTGGGAAAGAACCGTAGCCTAAAGAAAACCCAAGGAAACACTACCATAGAAATAAAATTAAAAGAACAGAACTATTAAATATTATACTAACATAAAAGCAACTAATACTAAAGAAGCAAAAATAATACAAACTAAAAGCTACTAAAGAAAATAAGTAAAGAAAGAAAAATAAAAATAAACTAATCACGCCAAGCTCATCAAGAGCACATGACATAACAAAATAAGACCGGCAAGGGCACATCAAAAAAGTCATAGCAAAAATACAATATGCTCCTAAAGTCACCCCAACTAAATATATTGCAGTGTCCCCACTGCACAATATCAAAAATAAAGAACAATAGTTTGAGGGTCTCCCGTCTGTGTCAGACTAGCAGACTGCAGTAGAAGAGGCTGGTCAATGCTGCTAAGAACTCTCGTCGTCATCATAATCTGCATCGGCATCATCACAATTGATCATGAACGAGTAGTCCTCGCTGCCATCAGCATCCGCAATTGGAAGCTTCTTGCTCGGCTGCCCCCACCTGAAGATCACCTTGACTCCTCTCCACACTTTGACCAGGAGCTTACCTTTCTTTTTATTTTTTTCCTTTTCTTTGTCAAATGACTCCTTCAGGTCAACATGTGCCTTGGCCAGGCCGGTGTAGGCGGTGTCAAGCTGTGAAAGAGATGTTGCCATCTTGTCCTGAGTATGAAAATACTACTGCATCTCAGCCCTGGAGTAGTACTCAGGTGGAGGCTGAGGCTGGGAAGTGGAAGGCCCAGTGGGGACCTTGGACACTAGGTCCCGCAAGATAGCAAACTGGGAGTTCATCTCCCCAAAAGGACCCTCTGATGTAGCAGGCTGTGAGGAGGATTCGGCTCCGGCAGTGGTGGTGGTTACCTTCCTTTTCTTGCTCTTTACTGCTCCACCCCTCACCCTTGACTCTGAGCGGGTGGAAGGCTTTGTCGGCGGGCACCCACTGATCAGTGTGACGCTCCTCGACCTGTGCCTGCCGACACAACTCGGTAATCAAGGAAGGAAACATTAACCCTGCTCCATCATCAAGCAAATATTGTCGTATCTCGCTCAGAATATAATAGCCTGCATTCACTGGAATGCCATCGAGAAGGCAAGCAGTGATTAGGGATCTGGTATAAGACACATCTGAAACATTCCCACTAGGGGACACCCTGCTTTACATTATATACATCCATATATTCGCCTCAGCTGTGAAGTCGATTGACTTCACGCTTTTTCTTTTGTTGAACCACTGTGCTCTCACACTTTCAAGATAAAACTTGGACAAAAGTCATGCCGAATTGTCGCAATGATCTCTCTCTAGTACTAGGTCAATAGGGTGGTTTGGAATCCCGAGGGCATCATTGATTTCTTCCACCCCGAACCTCACTATTGTCCCTCTGATTATGAGTTGAGGATCGGCGAAGTTTTTCTTCTTGAGATTGGCGTAAAACTCGCGAACCCATGTATCATTAGCCTTGCAAGGAGTGGGAATAAAGCATGACCATCCAAAGGATACCAACCGAACATAGATATCCGGAAGCATTTCGGCCAATTTTTCTTTCGTGATCCCTTTCTCAAGTACCAATTTCTTGGTGAGGAGATTGTCATAATACCGGCACTGACAGTCAGCAGACATGAACTGGTAATCATCAAATCATTCCCCAGCCTCCTCCTCAATTTTAGAACTGTTCAGAGCATTTACGTTTGGGCTCGGATCCATTTTTAAGTCAAAGTACCTACAAAAAATCAAAAAGTTAGTCAAGCAGTGGACTCTCGTTAAGCATATTAAAACACTGCAATTAGGCCAAAGAACCAAATCGAACGGGTCCGGGAAGGCCAATTTGCAAACATTCTGTTTTTGGCAGAATTGCACAGTTTCCGCACCTACGGAACTTCAATCGCAGGTGCAGTTGTGCATCCGCGGATTAAGAGGCGCACCTGCGGAGAAGTTTTCACCTGCGGTGTAGGGCTCGCAGGTGTGAAGCCGCACCTGCGAAAATTCTCTCGCACCTGCGGACTGTCGTCCCAAGGTGCAACTTCTCAGAACTTTTTAACCATTTTTATATTTGGGGCATGTTTTTGAACACTAATCTGTACTCAAGACTTCCAGATTAGTGTACCAAATTGAGTTCTAACTTCATTAACACTGAATCTTTGGTACCTCGCTCAAAATTTTCTTTTGGACCATTTAGAATCGTTTCTTTTTCATAAAATTTGGGTACTCAATTTCCCCTCAAAATGTTGGTTCACTGAGGCCAACACACAATAATCTACTCTCAACCAAATCCTCACTCTACTATTACCCTAAGTCATAAGGGAAACAAAATAAAATAAAAACAAAATATATACGGTGTATAACAAACAAGAACTGGCCAGAGGAGGCCTGAGAAAACGAATAGAGAAACATAGAGGGGAAGAAGGGGTAAGGAGTTGAGAATACATGGGTCTTGTGGATGCAATGGAGAATTACGGAGGAGATACGCACTGTGTTGGAATTTTTTTTTTGAGCGATGGGGGATTTTGGGTGTTGGTGAAAAAACGTTTGGTATGAAAAATTACCTGATGAAGTGAATTTTAGGGATTTCACTTGCACGACTTTTGCACCTGCGGATAATTACCGTACCTGCGATTGCGCGCGTGCGAGATTCCAGTCGAACCTGCAGAAGTGCCGCACCTGTTCTTAGTGGACCGATGCTGCGACACCGCACCTGCGGATTTCATGACCGCAGGTGGGGGAATGTCTGGAATCAGCAATCAACTTCTGTCAATTATAGGATCGCATTTTTGTCAAATGTGTAACTCTGCGATCAAATCTTGCACATGCATCATTGTAGAGTTGGTCAGTGTTGCCCAGCATTTTTGTTGCTCCTTTTTGCACTGTATTTGGCTACCCGGTCTCCCCGACCTGCTCAAATCAACTCCAAAAATCTTGAAACTTGGCAGATTTGTTAGAAAAAATATAATAAGCTATTATACGAAAGAAAATTTCAAAAATGATCAAAAATTTTGAAAAATGATGGGTCGCCTCCCACCAAGCGCCGCATTTAACGTCGTGGNACCACGAGAGGTTGGGGGGGGGGGTGGTAAGTAGATGACTGAGCCAAGCCTTAAATTCTTCATTTTGCACTTTTTGGCTTTCATGTGAGGCATGTCATTTTGCTTTCTTGGTTCCTCAAATTATAAGATGTATAGTATGAGTTTTTCCTCCTCGAAAGACTTCATTGATTCGTGTAGTTCAACTTTCGTATCACCACACAACTCCAATGTTGAAAAATTCTTGGACTGTGCCTTCAAACCTCCAACTTGCAATTCCTCCCGGATTTTGACATCCTCTTCTTCCCCCAGAATAGAGTCAATTTCAATCAAATTATCAATCACCTTGGTTGACTCTAATTCCCTATTTTTCTCGACATCACTAACACTCATGAAGTCGGTTGGCGGATGTTCAAGGCTTGATTCCTCAAAGTAAGGCTCACTCTCACCCTCAGAATTGGACTCTTCTTGGCTTCCATCCACACTCTCAACTTGAGAGACATAATGAGCCTCCATCAATGCTTGCATTTGATCTTCCAAAGTGCGGATCTGCTGCNGAGCATCATCCTCTCATTTTGAGCATTTGAGAGTTCTTCTTGGTTTTGTTCAAGTACCAAGGAGGAATTTTCAACTTCAACCTCTAAGGAAGGTTCTTGGCTATCACTCACCTCCAAGGATTTTTGAACCCTTGAAGCTTCAATCATAGCATCCATTTGTGAGTGCAACCTTTCAAGTGCCAAATCGTTTTGGAGTCTAGTCTCCAAAAGTTCTTCCAAGGCATTTTGCTCATGTTTCCCTTCTTCAAGTAGGCACTCCAACATGAGCTTGAACTCTACATTTCTACCATGCTCACTTCCCTCCACTTATTTACCCCTAAAATTTCCATCACAAAAAGTAGAATCATCATAGTGGGGGCTTGGGGAAGGGACGGACAAATATACACAATCATACCAATAACCATTTTTGCAACCACACCGATCATAAATACTCCACTCATGGGTTTGAGATTGTGCGCACAATCCATCCCCGGAAGAATTCAAACAATTTTGCCACGAGTGTGGTCCTCCACAGTAAGGACAAGGGTCATCAAAATATGAACAACTACCATCCGACCAATTTTCATTATATGATGCCATTTTTTTTATATGAAAAATTAACAATATAAAAAAGAAAAATAGTTACACAAATATTCACAAGTTTGGATCAAAGCACTTATGCTTACTTCTCAAACAACCTAAATTACGCCAATTGTTCCCCGACAACGGCGCCAAAATTTGATACGCTCAAATTACACCTTAAAATAGTGTAAGCCGTCGATTGTCAAATATAATAACCCAACTAGGTTGGGGTCGAATCCCACAAAGAACAATATGTAGGTGATTATGAATGTAAGAGAATTATCACTTATTGCGCAATGCCAAACAAATAGATTTTGGTTTTGAGAATTTTTATAACTAAATGCGAAAATATAAACTAACCTAGAAAGAAAGTAAAATGATCAATGGAAACAAGAATGAATGCATCGGGTATTAAACTCAAGTAACGATCCAATGTACTTCACGATTTTACAAATATGAGCGAGTTTATGTTAATTAGCCACGAATAATAATTCTAAATTAGCTTTTTCCAAAGACTAATAAGACTTCCTAATTTAATTATTCCTAACCCAATTAAGATATTAAGCACACCCGGATATGACTACAAGTAGTTCAATCCTATCCCTAGGTAGAATCTATAAAATGAGGGTTAATGCCTCAAGTTCTTGTTAATTAATCTTTCCCAACCCCAAATTATCTTTCTCAACCCCAAATTATCTTTTCCAAAATTAATTCGGAGTTAATGGGAGAGTCCTAGGATTAGCTAATCCCTCTGAAAACATTAAAGAACAAGAATAATTAAAGTAATAATAACTCACTTCATAAATATATAAAATCATTCAATACATAAGCACAACAAGGTATTTAATCCACACTTTAAATATGAATATTTCCATAAACAAGATTCAAGTGTTGGAAACAAATACTACACACTTAAATATTCAATACAAATCAAGAAAATGAAAAAATAAACATAAATGGGTAAGAAATCCTTAACCACAAGGTTGAAATCTTCAAATCCCAAGTGTGTGTGAAGACCCTAGCTTCCACAAATGTTTTCTCTCTTCTTCTTTACTCAAAAATATATTTTACAATGCCAAAGATATGCCAAAAAGATCTGCAAGGTCGAGTTTATGTGAGTTGGGAATAAGAAATATGATTTTACAATTCTGTCCAGTCCTGATGCCCGTTGACTCTACCTGCGGAAGATTCCACGCAGGTGCGGCTCTGCAGAAGCGGACTCACCATCGCAGGTGAGAGTCTGGGTATCTTGAGCAATCTCCGTAGATGCGGATAAAACGTCATACCTGCGGTTTCGCAGGTGCGTGAACTACTTTGTAGGTGCTGATTTTATACAGTTTAGCTCTTCTTTGCAGGTGCATTCCATTCTCCTCAAGTGCAAGGTCGCACCAGCGGCCCAAAGTCCGCAGGTGCGGAAACACTGGAGGTTTTGTGCATTTTTCACCACTTTGTGCTCAACTCCACTCCAATTGAACACCAACTACTTCATGGCATCATTTCCCTGAAATTCGAGCAATACACACTATAAACGACCTCATGTTATCATTGAGAGGCGCAAAATCTAAGGAAAAGAGGATAAAACGAGTGGTAAAATCACCACCCATCAACCAGCCGATGCAATACCACCTACTTGGGCTCCGTTTTCAGAGATATTTTTGAAAGAGTTTGTTCCCAAGAATATCCGAGATGCGTGGCGTTTAGAGTTTGAACGATTGCGTTAGGGAACCATGACAGTGTCAGAATATGCCATTAGGTTTCGTGGGTTAGCTCGTCATGTACCTACTTTGATTCCTACCGTCAGAGAGCGGGTCCATAGATTCATTGAGGGGATCTATTATGATATTAAAATATGCATGGCTCGATATTTGCAAATCGATACTCCATTTCAGCAAGTTGTAGAGATTGCGAGGAGGATTGAGGAAAAGGAGTCTAAGGAGGCCAAAAGGTCTCGAAGCTTTGGAAGGTTCAGTGGATTTTACTCTTCAACTATGACCCATTATGGTGGAGGCTCGAGCAGTCGGCCAACTCAGTCCGCACATTCACATTACTTGGGGTGCTCCAGTAAGTTCTTATATAAAACCACCAACACAAAATTCTTACAGCGGTTACTTCAGTTATTCGGCACAGACTCAGTACGAGAAACCACGACCTCAGAGGGGTTGTTATGAGTGTGGTGATATTATTAGGCACATCATGAGAGATTGTCCCGAACTTGGGAGAGGTCAATTTTTTTGGAACACTCAGGTTGTGGACCCCATTGTAGTTACTAACCGACGTGCACAACCATTTAGGGGTGGAGGACAGGCGGGTAAAGGGCACTCTAGAGGGGTAGGCCCAGCCCGTTGATATATTTGCTATGGTGTAGCTGAGGCTACTACACCAGATGGTGTCGTTACAGGTATGATCTCGATTTTTTATAAAAGGATATTTTTTCCTTAATTTGATTCGGGTCTAAATATTGAGGCAAGTCCTCCTATTATGATCCGCTTATGGGTGAGCTTCGTAATTTTATGACCCACTTGTATGTTTATCCCTGATGGGAGATTTGATGATGTTCACCCGTGTCTATCATTCTTATTTTTATACACTAAGGAGGGCTATAAGTCCAAACGTGACTTTCAATTACTCACTACAGTGGATTTTGATGTGATTTATGAATAATTGATTTCAATTTTATGAATTATATGTCCTATTGGTATGGGGGCTCATTATGTGTTGTGAAAATTGTTTACGGAATTTGTTCAAAAGTAGAAAGAAAAGAGATGAGATTTTCAGTTGGCACAATGTGCAAAATACTTGTGATTCAGAGTTGAGGACGAGATCCTCGCATTTTTATATGATGTGAAATATTTAAACTGGGCTACAAGCCGCGATGGAAGTTATATAAGGACGAGGTCCTTGTGGTGAAAAATTTATGAGTGTAAATTCTTCCTTTATAAAATTAAATTTGAACAATAGTATTAATAGGGAGACATGTCTATTAAGCTAATTTGAAAATTCTTTTATGTGGTTTTGTGCATATTTATCCATATTTGTGCTGTAAATATTGAGTTTTAACCTATAAGGTGAGTGTCGGGGTGGAGTTCAGCAACTAAAGGTCTCGAGAAACTTTGTAATATGTATAATGACCCGCGTGTGTGGTCGAGTTTAGTTTTCGAAAGATTCAAAATTAAATTTAAAGAACAATTCTCATTTTGAAGCTTAAATGGAAAGAGTTGACCGGAGAGTTGGCTTTTGAGCAAACGACCCCGGAATGGAATTTCGATGATGTCAATAACTTTGTATGATGATTTCGGACTTAGGAGTATGTTCGGATTTTGATTTGGATTTGGAAGTCCGTAATACAATTCGATCGAAGGTTGAAATTTTGATAACTAGGTCGGATTTTGATTACGAAAATTGGAAAACTCCATTATATCATTTATGACTCACGTGAAAAATTTGAAGTCATTCCGGATTGATTTGATATGTTTCGGCGCAAAATATAGAAGTTGGAAGATTTGAAAACTCATAATTCGATTCAATGCACGATTTGTAATTTCGATGTTGTTTGACGTGGTTTGAGGCCTTGACTAAGTTCGTATTGTATTTTGGGACATGTTGGTATAATTGGTTAAAGACCCGAGGGCCTCGAGGGGACTTCGAAAGGTGGACGAGGATGATTTTTGGACATGGATGCTGCTGGAATTCACTGTTGTGTCTGGGCAGCAGCTTGTTTTTCCGCTTCTGTGGAAACCTGATCGCCAGCAACCTCGCAGAAGCGATAAAACAATTCCAGAAGCGATACAATCCTATTCGGTTGTGTTTTCGGGTGGAGAGGATATTTGAAGTTAGCTATAATTAGAGCCTTTAAAAGTTAAGTTATTTTGATTTGGTGTACATATGGATGGGGTGACTTTGACATGGATTTACTTCAAATGTATCATGAGAATAAATCACACAAAATCCATTCATAATGCTGCTAATTTGTGACGAACTGAATTGTCGAATTAAAAATTAACCCCCTGTTCAGCGACATAAGGTCTCAAGCAGCTTCGTATTATGTATTATGACTCGCTTGTGTTGTCGACTTTAGTTTTCGGAAGATCCAGAATTAAAGTTAAAGAACATTCTCATTTTGATGCTTAAATGGAAAGAGTTTACTAAATAGTTGAGTTTTGAGCAAACGACCCCGTAATGAAATTTTGAGGATGTCAATAGCTTTGTATGATGATTTCGGACTTGGGCGTATGTTCGGATTTGGATTTGGAAGTTCGTTGGACAATTCGACGCATTTTGGAAAAAGTTAAAAAATAGAAGATTTTTAAAAAGTTCGACCAAAGGTTGAAATTTTGATTACGAGGTCAAATTTTGATTCGGGAATTAGAACAGCTCGATTATATCATTTATGACTCGCATGAAAAATTTGAAGTCATTCCAGATTGATTTGATATGTTTCAACGTAAAATAAAGAAGTTGGAAGATTTGAAACCTCATAATTTTATTCGATATGCGATTCGTACTTTCGATGTTGTTTGACGTGGTTTGAGGCATCGACTAAGTTTGTATTGTATTTTTTGATATGTTGGTATATTTGGTTAAAGTCTCGAGTGCCTCGGGTGGATTTCGGAAGGTTGTCGGAGATGATTTTTTGACATGGATGGTGCTGGAATTTGCTGTTGTGTCTGGGCAGCAGCTGGTTTTTCCGCTTCTGCGGAAACCTGATCGCAGCAACAACCTCACAGAAGCGATAAAACAATAGCAGAAGCGATACAGTCCTATTTGGTTGTGCTTTCGGGTGGAGAGGATAATTGAAGTTAGCTATAATTAGAGACTTTAAAAGTTAATCTATTTTGATTTGGTGTACATATGGATGGGGTGACTTTGACATGGATTTACTTCAAATGTACCATGAGAATAAATGACACAAAATCCATTCGTAATGCTGCTAATTTGTAATGAACCGACTTGTCGTTTTAAAAGTTAACACCCTGTTCAGCGACTTAAGGTCTCAAGTAGCTTCGTAATATGTATTATGACCCGCGTGTGTGGTCGAGTTTAGTTTTCGGATGATTTGGAATTAGTTTATAGAACAATTCTCATTTCGAAGCTTAAATGGAAAAAGTTTACTGAATAGTTGTGTTTTGAGAAAACGACCCCGTAATGAAATTTTGATGATGTCAATAGCTTTGTATGATGATTTCGTACTTAGGCGTATGTTCGGATTTGTATTTGGAAGTTCGTACGACAATTCGACGCATTTTGGAAAAAGTTGAAAAATAGAAGATTTTTGAAAGGTTCGACCGAAGGTTAAAATTTTGATTACGAGGTCGGATTTCGATTCGGGATTTGGAACAGCTCCATTATATCATTTATCACTCACATGCAGAATTTGAAGTCATTCCAGGTTTATTTGATATGTTTCGGCGTAAAATATAGAAGTTGGAAGATTTGAAACCTCATATTTTATTCGATGTGCGATTCGTAATTTCGATGTTATTTGACGCGGTTTGAGGCATCGACTAAGTTTGTATTGTATTTTTGGATATGTTGGTATATTTGGTTAAAGTCTCGAGGGCCTCGGGTAGATTTCGGAAGATTGACGGAGATGATTTCTGGACATGGATGCTGCTGGAATTTGTTGTTGTGTCTGGGCAGCAGCTGATTTTTCCGCTTTTGCGGAAATCTGATCGCATCACAAAACTCGCAGAAGCGATAAAACAATAGAAGAAGTGATATAGTCCTGTTTGGTTGTGTTTTTGGGTGGAGAGGATATTTGAAGTTAGCTAGAATTAGAGCCTTTAAAAGTTAAGTTTGTTTGATTTGGTGTACATATGGATGGGGTGACTTTGACATGTATTTACTTCAAATGTATCATGAGAATAAATCTTACAAAATCCATTCGTAATGCTGCTAATTTGTGACGACCCGACTTGTCATTTTAAAAATTTACGCCATGTTCAGCGACGTAAGGTCTCAAGCAGCTTCGTATTATGTATTATGTCCCGATTGTTTGGTCGGCTTTAGTTTTCGGAAGATTCAGAATTAAATTTAAAGAACATTGTCATTTTTAAGCTTAAATGGAAAGAGTTGACCGGAGAGTTGACTTTTGAGCAAACAACCCCGGAATGGAATTTCGATGATATCAATAGCTTTGTATGATGATTTCGTACTTAGGCGTATGTTCGGATTTGGATTTGGAAGTCCGTAGGACAATTCGACGCATTTTAGCGAAAGTAGAAAAATAGAAGTTTTTTGAAAAGTTCGAGCGAAGGTTGAAATTTTGATAACGAGGCCGAATTTCAATTTCGGAAATTGGAACGGTTCCATTTTATCATTTATGACTCACAATTTGAAGTCATTCCGGATTGATTTGATATGTTTTGGCGCAGAATATAGAAGTTCAAAGATTTTTTTTTTGATGACCGAGAAATTCGTCTGGGACCAATCCTTTAGACCAACCGCAACCTTCAAAACTCGGTGGATAATGAGCCCGCCCTCCACCCTTCTCCACTTAAATACCAGACGTTTGCTTTGCATGGTGTGGGAGCTTGAACCTGTGACTTAAGACACACTTCCACCACCCTTTGCCACTTGAGCTAGGCCCTGGGGCCCTAGAAGTTGAATGATTTGAAAACTCATAATTCGATTCGATGCGCGATTCATAATTTCAATGTTGTTTGATGTGGTTTGAGGCCTCGACTAAGTTCATATTATTGTCATGACCCAAATTTCTCTCTGTTGGGTATCGTGATGGCACCTAGTCTTAGGGACTAGGTAAGCCTAACATTAATTGAAGCAACAACAACATTTAAATAACATCTCACTACTTGAAATAGAAACCTCTAAAATTAACATCTTCCCGAAACCAGTAGTACAAGTTATAAGCTCTACAGAGTTTACTAGAACTGCTAAATACATATGTTTGGAAATAAGTAAAACAGTATGAATACAAAAAAAATAGGAAGGTGACTCCAAAGCCTGCGAACGCAGCAACAACTTTACCTTGAGTCTCCACAGCAACGATCCGCACAACTACTAACGAGCAAATACCTGGATCTGTACAAAAATGTACAGAAGTGTAGAATGAGCACACAACAGCGGTGCCCAGTAAGTATCAAGACTAACCTCGGTGGAGTAGTGACGAGCAACAGTCAAGACATCTACTGGTCTAATAAACTGAACAAGTATAAGCATAGGAACTACAGAACATGATATTTATATAAAGACTACGCGATATGGCTACAATACAGTATTTGCAATAAGGAAGGATAAGCAACAAGTATCAAAGAAATACCATAACAATGACACAGATGACTGAGCGGAAATACAACCTAAATCTGAAACCACAGATACAACAAGGAAAAATAATAACTCAGCAACCACGACAACTTTCACATTTGATTTTGAGTCAACAACCTTCACGAAGTACCGAACCTCGGATAAATTACAACTCACGGGTCTCTATACCTGAACCCTAACACTTGGCATCATGTGCCCTCATTACACCTCACAACCGCACTGACGACTCACGTGTCAAATAGATCCATTCTCACATAGAAGGAAAGTAAACAAGGGTATGCATCTATACTCAACAATATAAACAAAACCTCTTATACGATAAGGGTGCTTAGCTACGTGTATGCTTGTGCAAGTGTCCTAACATACTTCATACCAGCTAGTAAGCATAAGGAAAAGAACGGACATCTCGTAGAATGTTTGTAGAACAGGGGGATCTCCCGAAATATCGTTCTGTAGTCCCAAAGTAAATATGCAGAACATGTGGATCTCCCGGAATACCGTCCGTAGTCCCAAAGTAAATATCCAGAACAGGGGGATCTCCCAGAATACCGTTACGTAGTCCCAAAGTAAATATGCAGCACAACCAACAGAGATACTAGTTACAGCACGACATAAATCTCGTGCATCACCACAACAAGTACAACAGCAACAATGACAATTGTCACAATCCAATTTCTCCCTCCGTGAATTATCGTGACGGCACCTAGTCACCTAATATTGTGGAAATGAAATGAAAACACAAAGATAACAGTTAACAGATATAATTAATAAACAGAAACAGTGCCACTCAGCATATACAATAATTATCTTTCTCAAATCCCGGTATATCGCAATGTCACAAGCTTATAAGAATTCTTAACTGTTTTGTACATCATTTCTATGGGCAAGAAGAAAATGAACATAATGGATAGAAGGGAACTCCGAGGTATGTTGACGCGGACAAATGTACCTTGAAGTCTCCTGAAACAGCAACCACACAGCTAGACTCGAGGTTGATAGCTAGTACCTGGATCTGCACACGGAAAAAGAAAATATATTTTCTTTGTTTATTTTTTTTTATAAAATTCAAACCATGAAAGCTTTTAGAAAAAGAAAATATATTTTTTTGAATTTCGTTATTTTTTTGGAATTTTTTAAAGAAAGTCTTTTAAAGAAGAAAGAAAATATTTTTAAATTTTTGGTTTTGATTTTTGAAATTTTCGGGAAAAATTCTTAAGGAAAAAGAAAATACTTTTTGGACTTTGATTTGATTTTTTTTCTTTTTTGAATTGTTGGAAAATAGACTTCTAAAAACAATAGAAAAAATTTCAGTATTTGAGTTTTCTTTATAATTTCCTAAAGCAAACTTGTGAATAAAAGTGAAAATATTTTTTGGACTTCAACTTTTCAATTTTATGACATTTGTGAAAGAAGGCTTAGAAGGTTTTGATTGATTATTCTTTTTGTCTATTTCGTTTTTGTATGAAACTCTTTGGAAAGAAGCAAATTAATTTTTTTCTTTTTGGGTTAAGTGTTTTTTTTCTTGAATGTTTTGAGGAAAGACTTCTTAAGAAGGAATTAAAGGAAGATATTTTCTTTTGGATTTTTTTTAAGCAATTGGGGCCAAAACCGTTGAGGTTTGCCTATGTATCTCATATCCGGTGAGAATCAGACCCATGTCGTTCGGTCAGTTTTGACAAATTTGACATAACCCGAGAGAACATGATGTTTACCCATTTTGACTCTTTTTTTCTTTTAAATCATTTTCCATTTTTCCATTTTTTTCAAAAATTTCGACACAGTTTCAGGACATTTTCATAATATCGGGGTTTCAAAAATAGACGAATTTTCTCTCCTACCTCATCTTGGTTTTCTTTCCCTAGCCGATCAACATGCAAGCGAAGCAAACAAATGCATAAATAACATGTAAGATGCATCAGGATGGTCTTTTGTTTCGGGTACATTGTCCTATACGGACCCAACCCTTGTGTTGAGTCCCCAAAGTCAGATGCACGTGTTGCAAAAAAATATTCCTACTAGGGATCCTGCATGAGGCTATGTTATTCTAGGATTAAATCCTTGAGGAATGTTTTAGACCTGGCTTACCCAAGCGGACAGCACGAGCGGAGGTGGGGGCAACATACCGGGAGCACGAAAGTCTACCCGGCCTATGTCACGACCCAAAACCTATGGGTTGTGATGGCGCCGGACACTACTGTCAGGGAAGCCAACCCCTTAATCAATTGAAATACCTTCCTGCTTAACATTTTCGAAATCATGCCCTTCTTACACTTCATAACCAAATAATTTGAATTTTCGTAAATCAAATACGGTAGGGTTTCAACTTACTATAACAAGAGAAATACCAACACATCCCCAGAACCCAGTGACACAAGTACATGAGCAATTTCTAAGAATTTATACAATTATACAACTCTTGTCCGAGAAATAAATGGGACAAAGGCAATAGAGGTACAATGTAAACTTATAGAAAGACGGAGACTCTGTCAGCTGCGGAACGCCTCCGGATGAATGCAGCCCGAATAAGTCTCCAGATCAATCACTGTACTATGAATGTACCTGTGCAACAAAATGCACAGAAAGTGTAGCATGAGTACATATAAATATATGTACCCAGTGAGTCTCCCGCCCAATCTCGAAGAAGTAGTGATGAGAGGTCGACTCGATACTCACTAAGGTCCAATAATAGCAATATGACCGAATATGATGAAGGCATTAGGCATGTGAAGATAGTTAAGCAGCGAATTACACATATAAAGCACTAAAGTCTGAGTAATTTCTGAAAATACGTAAATACCTACTCTCATTTTCCGCAAATATCAAAGTAAATGACGGTTTCCACTTCCTTTTCCTCAGATGTCTGACAAATCCATATCTTTAAAATAGTACCAAATGATTTTACGTACATAGGAGTAAGGAAATAAACAACAGGTGCATATCAAATAAGCTGATCCAGGTGATAACTGAAAATGAACACCAATGTATCTTATCTTCCTCTTAAAAAATACATGACTATCCCATTATAAGTGACTCAGAACTCAAGTGGTCATACACATACCAGGACAAGACAACCGGCCGGAGACATAAGGGTGGTCATAAGGACTGAGGTCATAAGCTAACCCATGATCGCGAATCATACATGCGACTCGCGTGCTGACTCGATATAATAAGCTAACCCACGATCGCGCATCGTACCTGCGACTCGTGTGCTGACTCGATAATAATAAGCTGACCCAAGCCCAAGCATCATACCTGCGAATCGTGCGCTGACTCGATAATAATAAGCTGAACCACAGTCGCGCATCATACCTGCGACTCGTGTGCTAACTCGATAATAATAAGCTGACCCACGGCCGCCCATCATACCTGCGACTCGTGTGCTGACTCGATAATAATAAGTTGTGCTGACCCATGTCCGCGCATCATACCTACGACACGTGTGCTGACTCGATAATAATAAGCTGACCCACGGCCGCGCATCATACCTGCGACTTATGTGCTGACTCGATAATAATAAGTTGTGTTGACCCACGATCGCGCATCATACCTACGGCACGTGTGCTGACTCGATAATAATAAGTTGATCCACGGCCGCGCATCATACCTGCGACTCGTATGCTGACTCGATAACAGGTGCATATATATATATATAAGTACATATGTGTACCAACTCAACAGTGAACTCAATAGGACTGTGCCAATACCACGAATAATCGATTGGGATTTAAATCACAATGACTTACATTTCCATATCATTTCAGCAGTACTATACAATTCATAACACATACAAAGTATAAGTAGGCCACATAGAGGCATGCTTGTGAATCCTAAGGCTACCCGACATAGCAATATAGTCGCCTCGTATGGACCCTCGTCACTCGGTACGTACGTGGCCCCCACCATATGAATACACAACAATAATGAACCTATGGGGACATTTCCCACTTACAATATTGGAAAGGAGACTCACCACATGACAAAACCACCCGTCGGATCAAGGATGCGCCCGAATCTCCGAAATCTACCCTCGACAACTCGCAACTAGCCAAATATAGTATAATTACATCAACTCATGATCAAGGAAGAAGAATTAACCTATTAACCCAAAATTCACCATTTTTGAAGAATTACCCAATTTCAACCACGAGCCCTCATGCTCGAATATCGAGAATTATTGAAGGGGTCGCTAACTCGTAGTCTAAGGATAAAGATTACGTAACTTTTATTGGAATGCATGGAAATCATTGAGTGATTTATCAAATTCTTAAGAACCTAACTTTTACTATCCAATTCCTTGATTTTTGATGTTTTAGTAATTAATTCTAGTTGAATTCCATGTAAAAAGTAGGAAAATAGAGTGGAATTACTCACCTTAGCACTATATAGGTCGTGGAGGGTGCTGCTCAAGCTTGAAGGCTCTCTAATGGAGTTTTGGGTGAGAAAGAATGAAGAAAACCCGTGTTTAAACACTTAAATATGCATGCCTACAGATGTTTCCGCACCTGCGACCCTGGGACCGCACCTGCGGTCTCGCACCTGCGGTCCCGCACCTGCAGTCCCGCACCGGCGATAAAAGAATTGCACCTACGGAAAATGGCGAGGGGGCTAGGGATCGCACCTGCGGAGGGGTTTCCGCACTAGCGGATCCTCTCCTGCGGAAATTATTCCGCACCTACGAAGGCAGGGGGACCCCTAGGTTTTCGTACCCGTGAGGCTGGGACCGCAGGAGAGGTCCCACACCTGTGGCTGGGCAACCGCACCTGCGGTCACACCAGCAACAGCTGCACCAACAATTGTTTTAGCTTGTTTTTGGCCTCGTGTGACGTCCGGGAAGCACCTGGGCACTCCCGAGCCCCCGTCCCAATATACCAACAAGTCCCAAACCATAATACGGACTCGCTCGAGCCTACGAAACACTCAAAACATCAATAAAACTCAACATCGCATCCCAAAACCTCGGAATTCATAACTTAGGACTTTCAGATTCTAGATTTCTATAACGATGCGACGAACCGACCTATACAATTCGGAATGACTTCAAATTTTGCGGACAAGTCATATTCAACATTACGGACCTGAACCAACTATCGGAATCGCATTCCGACCTCGATATCAAAATTTCCACTTCCGGCCGGATTTTCCAAAAACCTTCAAATTTCTATCTTTAGCCAAATGACTTCAAACTGACCTCCTAACATCTGAATTCACTTCCGATCGTGCTCTCAACTCCAGAATCACCATACGGAGCTATTCCCAGACTCGGAATCCCAAACGGACATCAACCTCACTGATATGCACTTCAAGCCCAATTTCATGAAAGCCGTCTAAAATGCTAACTTCCACAATATACGCTGGAACGCTCCCGGCTTATCCAAAACCCGATCTGGACACACACCCAAATACGAAATCATCATACGAACCTGCCGAAATCTTCAAATCCTGATTCGGAGATTGTTTACTCAAAATTCCAATCTTAGTTGATTTCACCAACTCAAGGCTTCTATAATGAGAATTTTCTTTCCAAACCAACTCTAAACTTCCTGAAATTCAATTCCGACCACGCCCACCGGTCATAATACCTGAAAAGAAGCTGCTCACGGCCTCAAACCGCTGAACGACGCGCTAGATCATGAAACGACCGGTCGGGTCGTTACAACCTAGTTACTAATCCAACCTCATTTTATTTGGTACGACCTCTAATAGAAAAGTGGGACAGGCATACGTATGCACCATACTTTTAGAAGACTCAGAAGAGAGGCGTAAGAAGTAAGTTTAATACAATTCAAATAATATCAAAGAGGTAAATGAGCGGCAATTAGAACATTAGACCCATAAACACAGTAATATCAACAATCAAGAAAGCCAAGTACAGATTACATTGCAAGCTCGAATTCTGAACCCTGGACCATAGATTCTGAGTTTGTTCCCCAGCAGAGTCGTCAAAGCTGTCACACCTCTTTTTTCCCAAGGGAGTAGGGAGGTTTTTCAATTAAAGTGATATTATTCGAAATCTGATTATTTATTCAATTTTAGAGTCGCCCCTTTTAATAATTTGTTATGGTGTCCCATGTCACAGATTTATTTTAAATCCCAAATCGAGAAAATTTGACTATGTTTTAAAGTCCATGAAACCAGAAGATCGGGTAAGAAATTATGTTAACCCGGGAGAAGGTGTTAGTCATTCCCGAATTCCGTGATTTTAGCATGGTCGCTTTAATCATACTCGCGTAATTAATTATTTAATTACTTAGTTTTAACATATGAACTTTTACCTGGGCATATCACATCAAATATTAGACAGATAAATTAAGATAGAATCTTCACCAACACTGTCTTTTCGACCCAATTGGAATAAGTTATTGATTTTTACATGCATTGACTAATTTCTATCAAAGAGCCAAAGACAAAATAGAAAATTGAAGCTCAAGAGAAATATAGAAAGTGAATAACAGAAAGATGGCCAAAGACAACATACAAAGCAAACGAAAAGCTCCAAATTTTGGAAAAAACTCTATTAGAATTTGGAGATTTAGCAACGTACTCAATCACAAATCACCCCAATAAGCCTTGAATTTTGATAACCAAATCATCTGCATTATCCTCTCAACTAAGGCAAACAAAGAGGATGAGCCAAATAAAGGCCAGAAATGCAATGGTTCGAACTCAACAATGATGAACAGCAAACAACAATTTCAACAGTCAGTCAGCCTTTTAGATCCAGAGAGATGAAGCAGAAGAGCAGAGGCAGAAAAAACTTGAAATCCTATTTCCTTTTTTTTTTTTTGGTTTTTGTTTTCTACATCTACAAAAAATTTATTTCCAGCTCTCTTAGCTACTGGTCTATATTCCTAATTGTGTGTGTGAGATTAGTAGCACTTTTATGTGTGCCGATTAGAAAATGAGAAGGGATGATCCTTGAGTGAGAGTGGTGTGGGTGTGTTGTTTTTGAGAGGAGTCTTGGGGCCGGCTAGGAAAGCAAGCATTTTGACAGTTTCTTGAGCTATTTCCTTCGTTTTCTAGATCTAAACTTGTCTCATGCTATAGAATCAACAATATAAGAAATTTAAGGCTATTAACTTTTTCTACATAATGAAATTGTAATGATTGTGTAAAAGCTCATTAAACCAACAAGTTGAAACCAACACTTTAGAAAAGGACTAACCAACAAGCTAAAACTAGTGACAGCGGCAAAGGAAGTAGCCATGGAAGCAGCACCAAGGGGTAACTCTCCAAGATGACCCACAAACATGGAGTTGAAGAAGCATATGTGGTGACTACAGAAGAATACACAAATAAAGAAAAATACTCGTTTCTATATCAAAGAAAAAATAGTACCTGAAGAGAGGTCAACGACAGAGAGAGAAAGTCTCTTGAAATAGATACGGAGGTGAAATCTACTGATGCTTGAAATTGTAACAAAGGCACGGAGAGAGAGAGAGAGAGAGAGAGAGGGAGAAACACACTATTGAAGTTGCCGAAGTACGCCGGAGTTCACTTTCTCTGATGGGTTTGCAATTCGCGGGAGAGAGGGAGAAAGGTAAAAGCGGCGCTGAAGAATGGGTAGAGGAAATAATAGGGTTAAAGACTTAGAGTAAAGGAAAGGGTATTATAGAATAAGGGTATATTTATCTTTTTAGTATATCTTATCGATTTGTCGACAAACCGATAACCGAAGAGGACAAAATCGAAATTGAAATCGAAATTGATAATTCGATAAGGAAAATTTAGAAATCGAAATCGAAATCGATAAACCGATAACAAATAATCGATTCGATTTATCAATAAACCGATTCGAATGCACACCCCTAGTGAGGTTGTTTTAATGAGTGGGGAGATGGTAATTGGACCGGGTGAGGAGAAATTGGGCTTAGGGTTGGGCATATGTGGAAATTCGTTTGGGGCTCTTTGAGACTGGCCCAATCCAATTTCAACTAAAAAATACTTTCCCCCTTTTCCTTTGTTTGTTTTTTTTTCCTTTGATTTTTTAATTATAATCTTAACTTAAAGGCAATTTTTAAAATTAAACCTAATTTATTAATTAATCAAAGTAACACTAATGAAAGGGAATTATCAAATTAAAACTAAAGCTAAAAATGTAAAAATGACCATTGTATTCTTTTTTTAAAATCTAAAATACTATGTAATGAAGATTTGGACATTTTTATGAATTTTTTTCATGATTTTAAAATATTAAATATGCAAAAAAATACAACTAAATGCAAACAAACAATTAAAAAGGAATTCCTGAAATTCTATAAAATAAAAAACAATTAGAAAAATTTATTTTTTGTGGATATTGTAGGAATGTCTTCGCAGGGCAAAAATACGTACTCATAGTACTGTTAATTATTATTTCAACAGTATTGAGTATTCGATCCTTGAGATCATTTCATGTATTCAGTTAGAGTTCGTGACTCAGTATTACCAGTCTTGGGAGGTTGTTTGAATATTTTAGCTGTTTAGTTTTGACACTTGTATTAGGTTCTATTTTTTAAAAAAATGGCTTGAATTGTTATTATAATTGGCTTACTTAGTCTTAGAGACTAAATGCCATCACGACACCTGAGGTGGGATTTTGGGTCGTGACAAGTTGGTATCAGAGCTCTAGGTTCATAAGTTCTACGAGCCACGAACGAGTCTAGTAGAGTCTTGTAGATCGGTACAGAGATGTCTGTACTTATCTTCGAGAGGCTACAAAACTGTTGGAAAATTTCCACTTCTTTCATTCCTGTCGTACGAATTTGTTGATTGTGGAATATGAGCCTTTGTAACTCTATTCTCTCACAGATGGTGAGGACACGTTCTATCGAGTCAGCTGAGCAGGCACCTGCACATATGGCTAGGACCGCAAGAGGCCAGGGCCGAGGTAGAGACCGAGGAAGGGCACGTGCCGCAGCTAGAGCACTTGTCAGAGCAGTTGAGGAGTCGCCAGTAGCTTTAGTGTGATGACTTGAGGGCTCGGGTGAGTTTCAGATAGGCTACAGAGTGTTTTGAACTTAGAAAACATAGCTGGTATGCCTCAGGTCTGCAGACTTCGCATTTACGAGGTCTGGCTCACAAATGCGAGCATCGCATTTGCGAAGTTGGTCTGGGGGAAGGGTTCTTCGCATTTGCGAAAAAAATGTTCGCATTTGCGAAGGCAGCATAAATGCGACAAGTTTGCATTTGCGATACTTTTCTCGCATTTGCGAAGCCCAGGTTGCAAATGCAACATCTGCTGTTGGGTAAATATGACTTTGACGAGATTTTTCTCCCTTTCTTCAAATTTTCAAAACCTAAAACCTTAGAGGGGATTTTTCCAAGGCCATTTCTTCCCCAAAACATTGGTAAGTGATTCTAACTCATTTTCCTTCAATTTTTCATTACATTTCACAAATCTTTAACCTAAAATCTAAAGTTTTCATGGTGGAATTAGGGATTTTTGGGTAGAAATTAGGGATTTGATAAATTGGGGATTTAGACCTCAAATTGAGGTCCGATTTTAAAAATTATATATCCGGGCTCGGGGGTGAATGGGTAATCGGGTTTTTGTCCGAATTTCGGGTTTGGACCAAGCAAGCCCGGGGTGTTGACTTTTGTTGACTTTTTTAATAATGACTTAAATTGAATCTTTTACAATCGTGGGTGATTCCTAACGCTTATTTTGAATCGTTTGGTTGGTAATTGCTAGATATTGTTGGTTCGGAGGCTAGTTTGAAAGGCAAAGTCGTGGTTGAGCTTTAAGTGGTCTTTGGAGCGAGGTAAGTGTTGTGTCTAACTTTGACTTAAGGAAATTAGGAACCCTCGGACTATTATCTATGTGATTCTCATGTGAGTGGCGTATATACGAGGAGAGTGCTTATACGCTGCCAAATTATTTGTTTTCCCTGATTTATCGCTTTTCCTTAGTTGTTTCCTTCCCTTTCTTAATTGTTATATGCTCTAAATGCTTTCCATGCTTAACTGCTGCATGTTAATCAATTTCTTCTCCCATTAATGATGTTACCTCTTTTCATAATTTCACGAATCCCTCTTATTTTCTTAACTATACTTGTTTTCACCTTGTAATCGTAAATTGCTGGATTAGTCTCGCTGTGTAGTACTATTTGTGTAGATTCTATATTTAACAAGGTTTCCCTTTTGGTTCAGTTTGGCATTTATTTATCGTAAAGGCTTTGTGGTTTCAATTATTGATTTGATTGTGTACATTGAATGTTATGTACTGATATGGTGAGATCAGGTTGCACGCCGCAACATGTATAATAAGGGTGGATTGATATGGTGGAATAAGGGTGAATATGTTTATATAGTGGGATCGGGTTGCACGCCGCAACAGGTGAAATAAGGGTGGATTGATATGGTGGAATAATGGTGAATTATGATATTGATATTGATATATGGTGGGATCGGATTGCGCGCCGCAACAAATATATATATTATGTACTGTTATTCATATTGTTACGGTGGAATAAGGGTGTATTATGTGTTGTCTGGTGGGATCGGGTTGTGCGCCACAACAACCTATATGTTTCCGTTTCTTGAGCTATATTGGTTTTTCGGTATTTATATTCGAATTGTTAAAGATTGGAAATTCTGGACGACGCTGATGTATTCCTGATGCTGTGGTTATTATTTTCGGATAACATATTTAATTATGTTCAGTATTTCTATTATTCTGTCATTATTATATATACTGTGCACAAGTTATAATGTAGGTGACCCTTCTTAGCCTTTTCACTACTTCGTTGAGGTTAGGCTTGACACTTACCAATACATGGGGTCGATTGCACTGATACTTCATTCTACACACTGTGCATATTTTGGAGTTGGTCCCACCGGCGGTTACTAGAGAGCTCGGATCAGACAGCTTACAGAGACTTGAGGTACAACTGCTCAGCGCCTGCAGCTCCTGAAGTCCCCTTATTGTTCTTATTTAGATCTGTATCTTCTTTTCGGACATATATATGTTATTTCAGACCTTTGTATGTATTATTCTAGCAGCTTGTGCACTTGTGACACCAGGTTCAAGGATTGTTATAGGCGTTTGCCAGTTTTAGCTTCCGCATTAATATTTCAGTTATTCCATATCTCTCTTTATTTAATTCAATTGTTAAAAATGGATAATATGTTCTAGCGTTGGCTTTCCTAGCAAGTGAAATATTGGGCACCATCACGGTCTCGATGGTGGGAATTTTGAGTCGTGACATTCAACTAGGGGACATGTACCAGGAGCACCTGTTGTTACCCGCGGACCTCAGGAGACTTTGGCACAATTCCTGAACATGTTTGGTATATTAACTCAAGCGAGATTGATCTCTGTTACACCAAATATTTCACAAATTGGGTGAGTAACTCAGGCTCCTACCGCCCGTACTCCAGAGCATCGAGTTCACGTTGGTCAGTTTTCGGGTGTAGTACCGGTACAATCTGTTATTCCGGTTCACCCTGAGGTTAGGCCAGAGGAATCAAAAGAAGAACAAAAGAGACTTGAGAGATTTAAGAGGTATGGCCCACCTACTTTTAGTGGCACAACTACAGAGGATGCTCAGGGATTTCTAGAAAAGTGTCACAGTATTCTCCGCACCATGGGTATTGTGGAAGTGAGCGGAGTTACCTTTACTACATTTCAGCTGTCAGGAGAAGCATATCAGTGGTGGCAAGTCTATGAAGAAGGTAGACCAGCCGATGCAATACCACCTACTTGAGCTCATTTTTCAGAGATATTTTTGAAAGAGTTTGTTCCCCATACTTTCCAAGATGCATGGCGCACAAAGTTTGAACGATTGCATCAGGGCACCATGACAGTGTCAGAATATGCCATCACGTTCAGTGAGTTAGCCTGTCGTGCACCTACTTTGATTCCTACCGTCAGATAGAGGGTCCGCATATTCATTGAGGGATCGATTATCTATTCTATATTATTATAAAAGCACGAATAATTTATGCTAAATGTTTAGCGACGAAAATATCCCTGAAATATTGACATACTTTTATGCCCCTAGAAGCTAAATTATTTCTTCAAAGAGATAATCCATATTGGATAAAATTATAATATTAACTTTACCTCGTTTTTAGATTTTTGAATTCGATTAAAATTTGGTCTCCATGAATTTTTGCCAATCAGCCATGAATTAAAATTGTTTCCAAACTCAAGTTATAATAATACTTCTATTAGGAAGACATTAGTACTCCTCCGTTATTTGAAATTCTTCAAAGAGATAATCTATATTGGCTAAAATTGTAATATTAAATTTTACCTAATTTTTAGATTTTTGATTTCAATTAAAATTGGGTCTCCATAAATTTTCTCCATTCAGCCACGAATTAAAAAAAATCCAACTCAAATTATAGTAATACTTGTATTAGAAAGACATTAGTACTCATCCGTTTATGATACCTCTTGATGAGTGAATTTTAATTCGATTGTGTAGATCTATTGTATGTTTTGCTTGTGTATAGTTTTGAACGAACATGTGTAGTTGCGAATGAACCCTGCCGCGGTGAAACTGACCTCCAGGAGGAACACCACCAAAACTATCGGATCCACGAGGAATCTAGGCCTCCCTCTCTACTCGCTCCTGGCAGCGAACCGACTCTATATCCCGAGCAATATCAACAACCTCCTCAAAAGAAACACCAGACACCCGCTCTCTAGTCCTAAGAATCCACAGTTGATATGTGAGTCCATCAACGAACCTCCTGATCCTCTCCTATCTATGGAAACCAACCAAACAACATGAAGGGCTAACTCAGATAATCTCATCTCGTACTGCGTCACAGTCTTGTCATCCTGACGCAACTGCTCAAACTGCCTACGCAGCTCCTCGCTACGAGACTGCGGAACACACTTCTCTAAGAAGAGAAAAGAGAACTCCTGCACCAACCAGCCTACGCCTCTCATGAGCCTCCCACTAAGTGAAGGCAGCTCTAGTGAACTGAAAAGTAGTGAACAAGAGCCCACTGGTCTCCACAATACCTGTTGTATGGAGAATCCTCTAACATCTATCCAAGTAACCCTGGGCATCCTCCCCCTCTGCACCGCTGAAAGTTGGAGGATGAAGTCTACCAAACCTCTCCAATCTACGCTGCTCATCATCAGGCATGGTAGGAACCACATAGTCCTAAACAGTTGGAACTGGCTGGGCTGGTGGCACCCCCAGCGTCTAAAGTCCCTGCATCACCTGTCGGGTGTACGGGCAGCGAGAGCCTGAGCACCTCCCTTGGCTTTTAAAGTGGATGATACGCCCGGAATAGAGACTGCCTAAGCAAAACTGGTGCACACGGTTAAAATCTGAGCTAAGGCCTCCTGAAGGCCTAGAATCACGATAGGCACAGTTGGTGCCTGGGCTGGTCCCGCTGGTGCATCCATAACTGGGACCTGATCCTGAACTGGGGCAACTGGTGGATCTACTGGTGCTTCCCTAGTTGAGGTGCGAGCTGCACCTCTACCTCTACCACGGCCTCTGCCACGACCTCGGCCTCTCGCGGCCCTGACTGGTGGCACGGGTGGCTGTCTGTCCTGTCCGGTAGTACGTGCCCTCGCCATCTGTGAGAGATTAGAATAACATAAGTTTAGTTACTAGAATCAACAGATTCGCACGACAATATTTCAAGAATGTGAATTTTTCCTAAAGGTTCTGCATCCTCTCGAAGATAAGTACAGACGTCTTTGTACCGGTCCGCAATACTCTACTAAACCTGCTCATGACTTGTTAGACCTATGTAACCTAGGCTCTAATACCAACTTGTCACGACCCAAACTCGACCGTCGTGATGGCGCCTATCGTGGAACTAGGCTAGCCTCAACTCTATAACCAGACACCACAAAAATAACTTAAACAATAAATACGGAAGCGATAAATCATTAAAGAACATATTTGAAAATATAATCAACCCAAATTTACGATATGATTGCCCAAAACCAGTGTCACTGAGTGCATGAGCGTCTGGAGCCAAAATATAGTCTATTATAGTGCCTAAAGGAACAAACTGAAACACATCTGAAGATAAAGAAATAAAGTCAAGGTCTGCGATCACCATGCAGATACCTCGATAATTTCATAAGCCTGAAGCCTCGATCAGCAACCGCCACTAGGACTAAAAGTGCATGAATCTACACACGAGGTGCAGAAGGTAACGTGAGTACACCAACTCAGTAAGTAACGAGTCCAAATTGTGGACTGAAACGTAGTGACGAACTCAACCGCAATAGATATAATATAAATAAGTGTGCAGAAACGTAGGCATGCTTTCAATTTAATAGGCAGTTTAAAACAGTAAAAAAGAGCAGATACGATCAGTGTAAGGAATATAACTCTGCTACATCTACATGCCAATGCACATGATGTATGTGATGCACCATGTCTTATGCCTCATGTGCTCACACTCTCAAAAGCTTGTCCACTCAGTACTATATATGGCTCATACGTCCCAGGGAAGATCCACCCAAGAATATATACATCTCTGACAACAGTCACTCAGTACTAAGGAAGGCCAATCCAGCCCTATGGAGAAGATCCATCTCTAGGTAATAATATCACAACCACTCGGTACTGTATATGGCCCATACGACCTAGGGAAGATGCATCCCGAAATATATATATCACTTACCATCAGTCTCCAGTACCGAGGAAATAGGACAATAGAACCTCACAGAGAAGATCCATCTCCAAATAATATCAATTGCACTCACTGGAGGTGTGTACAGACTCCGGAGGGGCTCCTTCAACCCAAGCGCTATCACAAATCAATATAACTGTTGTGGCGTGCAGCCCGATCCCATAATTGTCCCTCATAATCAGGCTCTCGGCCTCACTCAGTCATCACTCTCCAGTCTCACCCAAGGGCTCACAATGCTATGAAAACTAGCCCGGAACAATGATATGATGTGCCAATAAATAACAACTGAGACTCAGATATGATACGAAATGCATGAATATGATTGAGTACAGAATATCAACGAAATTAGTGAGATGACATCAAGAAACGATCACTAGGGGTCCCAACAGTATCGACGTAAATCCTAAACATGATATCTAGCATGATTTACAACTCATTTACTTTATCACATGACGGAAACACGGATATAACCAAGATAGAGTCACTATATGGTGCCATGGAATAAACCAGGTCACAATCCTCACGGTACACGCCCGCACGCCCGTCACTTGGCGTGTGCATAACCTCAATACCAAACACATAACACATAATTCGGGGTTTCGAACCCTCAGAACCAAGTTTGAAAGCATTACTTACCTCAAACCAAGCAAAAATCCTTCTTCGCAATGCCATTGCCTCTCGAATCGACCTCCAAACGTCTCTAATCTAGCCACAAACATTATGACACAATCAATAAAGGTTAAATGGAGCAATTCCACAAGAAAACTACTAAATTATAGCCAAAATCCGAAATTATCTCAAACCCGACCCCCATGCCCACATCTCGAAATCCGACAAAAGTCACAAAACCCGAAAGCACATTCACACACGAGTCTAACCATACCAAATTTATCAAAATCCGACCTCATGTGGTTATTTAAAACCCCAAAATTCATTCTTAAATTCTCAATCCCTAAATCCCCAAATTTCCAACTCAAATACCTAATTTGGTGATGAATGAAGCCATGGATTCACGAAATTTAGACCATTACGGGTTAGAATTACTTTCCCCAACGTTTCTCCTTGAAATTCCTAGAAAACATGCCTCTCTCCCAAGCTTCTCAAGTTCAAAATCAAAAAAGAAAGACAAAACCTCGAGTTGGTGTTTTCTGCCCAGCAATTACCGCACATGCGGTCCATTTGTTGCTTCTGCGACGCTGCACCTGCGAAAATCCCATCACATGTGCGAATATTACTTAAAGTCCTGACCTCGCTCCTGCTGCCTCAAGACCGCATCTGCCCCTTTCACAAGTGCGGAAACTATATCGCTTCTGCTGTCTAAACTCGCACCTGCGCTTTTGGGTCCGCTTCTGCGAGCACCGCAGGTGCGGGAATTCCATCGCACCTGCATCTTTTGCCCAGATCTTCCTTAGCCGCACCTGCGACTCCTCCTTTGCTTCTACGGCCTCGCACCTGCGGTTCCCCCTCTACAGGTGCAGTTAGACCAGGAACAACAGCTTCACCTGCACTCTTCAACTCAAAACAATCCGATAACTATCCGAAATCACCCCGAGGCCCTCAAGACCAGAACTAAACATAGCAACAGATCCTATAACATCATACAAAGTTAGTCGAACCTTTGAATCACTCAAATCAACATCAAAACACCAAATTGCACCTGGATTCAAGCCTAAAGAACTTATGAACTCCACAAACGATGTCGAAACTATCAAATCACGTCCAAATGACCTCGAATTTTGCACACAAGTCAAAAATGACACCAATATCAAAATTTTCACTGCCAACCAAAATCGCCAAAATTTTAACTTTCGCCAATTCAAGCCTTAACCTACTACGGACCTCCAAATCACAATCCGAACACGCTCCTAAGTCCAAAATCACCTAATGGAGCTAACAGAACAATCCAAATTCAAATCCGAGGTCGTTTACACATAAGTCAACATCCGGTCATCTTTTCCAACTTAAACCTTCACATTAGAGACTAAGTGTCTCAATTCACTCCAAACCCATTCCGGACCCAAACCAACTAACCTGGTAAGACATAATACACCTGAAAAACACAAAAGAAGAAAAAAATTAGGGAACGGGGCTACAAGTCTCGAAACGACCGCCTGGGACGTTACAACAATAGTCTGCGTCTAAATGTCAATACAGAAAGAAAGATAATAAAGAAGGAGCACAAGGTCTGCGAACACCGGCAACTACCTCGTAAATCTCTGGTAATCGACCACGCACAAACTCAATGACCTTCGTGTCCGGTCATACCTGGATATGCACACATGGTGCAGGGAGTAACGAGAGTACTTTCAACTCAGTAAGTAACAAAAAATAAATAAGGAACTGAGAAGCAGTGACGAGCTATAAAAATACAATTTATTTTCGAAATTTCCATAAAGAATAGACATGCTTTAAATCCGGAAATTTAAGTCAAATCAGTTTATTTCAGTTTCAAGTTCAAGTAAACTGGATATAAAGTCTTTCGGAAATTTCACCACACTGTCAGATAAACAACTAAGTGCAACAACAAATGAAAGCATATAAAGCCTCACAGGGCTACTGTCACTCAACTATCTCAACAGCTCAATCACTCGGCTCTCAGACTCAACACTCATAATCAATAGGTACCTACGCTCACTGGGGGTGTACAGACTCTGGAGGGGCTCCTTCAGCCCAAGCGCTATATTGTTGCAGCGTGCAGCCCGATCCATAATATATAAATATCCATAAGGCTTGTTGCAGCGTACAACCCGATCCATATACATGTATACATCCCTAAATCTCGTTGAGGTGTACAACCCAATCCATATACATATATCCCTCAGTCTCGTTGCGGCGTGTAACCCGATTCATACACATACAACTCACAGCTCGACACTCATGCCCTATCTCAGTCACTAACCTCTCTAGTCTCTCGGGCTCTCAGAAAATCATGTAAATCAGGCCAAATAGAGATAATATCACATATCAACAAGGAACAAGGAGAGATGAAGGTATGATAAACAAGTAAAACTATGACTGCGTACAAGACAGCAAATAACAGCTATTTCAACGAGTACACGACCTCTGCTGGTCCGAATAGTGGAATCATATAGCCTAAACTTGATTTCTAACATGGAATTCAATCCAATTTCTATAACACTGAGAGAAACATATTTAACTAATAATAAATTATTCCAATTTATGATTCCACAGGACGGACCAAGTCACAATCCCTATGGTGCATGCCCACACGCCCGTCACCTAGCATGTGTGTTACCTTTAAAGTAATCACATAGCATAATGTTCGGGGTTTCATACTCTCAGGATGAGATTTATTACTGTTACTTACCTTAATCCGAGCGAAACTCTACTCCAAAATTCCCTTGTCTCGCAAGTCATCCTCTGAATGCCCCGAATCTAGCCACAAGCAGTAGAACACAATCAATATAGGCTAAAGGGAACAATTCCACAAGAAAAGTCCTAAATTAGACCCAAAAATCCGAAATAAGCACAACCCGCCTTCGGGCCCATGTCTCGAAACTCGAAAAAAAATCACAAAACCCAAAAGCCCATTCACTCACGAGCCTAACCCTACTAAATTTACTCAAATCCGATAACAAAATCCCATTGAAAACCTCAAAAATCCATCTCAAGAACACTTCCTCTTTTTCCCTAATTTTTCACCCCAAATCACAAATTAGATGATAAAATTAAAGATATAATCATGGGATTTAGCCAAAACAAGCAAGAATAACTTACCTCAAAATATTCCACGAAAATCCCTTCAAGAATCTCCCAAATCCGTGATCTCTAGCTCAAAATACGAAAAATGGGTTCGATCCCTCATTTTTGAAATTAATACTGTCTGCCCAGAATTCCTTCTTCGCGAACGCGACCGTACTCTCGCGTTCGCGTAGAGAAACTCAGACTACCTCTCCATTTTACTCTTTGCGCACATGACCATTGCTTTGCTAACACGATGCTTTGCAAAATGAGACCTTCACGAATGTGTCCCTTACCTCACGAACACGTAGAACAACAGGCTGGGGGGTTCCCCAGCTACCTCACTCCTCTTCGCGAATGCGACACCACTTACGTGTTCGCGATGCACATGCTGCCATACCTTCACGTTAGCGTCCTCTCCTTCGCGAACATGTAGAACAATATCTCACCACTCAGAAAACACTCTTCGTGAACGCGAGGCTCCTCTCGCAAACGCGTAAGAGGAAACCACAAAAATGCAATAGTAGACATCAGCTATTTCACCAAGGCCAGAAAAGATCCGTTAACCACCTGAAACTTACTCGAGGCCCTCGGGACCTCAACCAAACGTACCTACACGTCCCATAAAATCATACGAACTTAGTCAAATATTTAAATTACCTCTAACAACATCAAAAGCACGAATTATGCACGGATTCTAGCCTAATGAACTTTGAAATGTCCGAATTCTACAAACGACGTCAAAACCTATCAAATCACGCCCGATTGACCTCAAATTTTGCGCACAAGTCATAAATAACACTAGGAACCTAATCTATCTTCCGAAAACCCAATCCGACCCCGGTATAAAAAATTCCACTCCCGGTCAAAATTTCCAAAATTCCAACTTTCAGCAATTTAAGCCTAATTCCACTACGTACCTCCAATTCGAAATTCGGATGCGCTCCTAAGTCCAAAATCACCTGACGGAGCTAACAAAACCATCAAAGTTCAAATCCGATGTCGTTTACACATAAATCAACATCCAGTCAACTTTCTAACTTAAACTTTCAAATAAGAGACTAAGTGTCTCAATTCACTCCAGAACCACTCCGGACCCAAACCAACTAACCCGGTAAATCATAATACAGCTGTAGAATACAAAAGAAGGAGAAAATGGGGGAACGTGATTACAACTATCGAAATTACCGGCTGGGTTGTTATTGTAAGGAGCAATAAGGGAGGTTATTATACGGAGCAATAAGAGAGGCTATTATAGGAGAAATAAATGTGGCTATTGTAGGGGATGATATATGATGATGTAGGGTTATTGTGTTGGTAATTGTTACCTGATGATGATGGGATATTGTTGTGGAAATTTTTATGTGATGTTGTGATTTCCCTATGATTTCTTTTATATATTGCGCAATTTATTTTATAGATCTAGTAAAATTGATAATAGTCAGATATATGTTAAAATTATGAACATGTGGATATTGCCGGGCGAATTATGATTTGGGCACGAGGTGTCGTGGTTATATAATGAAAATGATATTGGCACATGAAGTGTCCATGCATTTGTGATATGAAATGTGGGCACGAGGTGCCGTGAGTAAATGATGATGATATTGGCACGTGAGTTGTCCGTGCGGTTGTGATAGAGATATTGGCACGAGGTGCCGTGAAAATATGAAAGTGGGCCGAGACCCGTATTTTTTATTATGAAATGAGGTGTTATAGGATGACTTTTATATGAAAGAATTATATTCAAAATATTATTTTAAAGAACTATATTCGAAAGATATTTATTTGAAAGAATTATGTTCGAAAGATATTTATTTGGAAGAACTATATCTGAAAGATATTTATTTGAAGGAAGCATATTGGAAATATGTTTATTGGAAAGGATTATATTCTAAAGATTATTATTTGAAAAACTTATGGGCGAAAGTTTATATTTGAGGGACTGGATTAATTGGTTGCACTTGTATTCGTTATTTGTTGAGCAATATTTATGGTGTTCTTGTTGCCCTGTTGTTTATATCACTGGTTGATTGTTGTTTCTATCATTGGTATTTGTTTCTTACAATTTTTGTATGCTATGTTGCACAGGTCATTTGACTAATGAGTGTCTTGACTGTACCTCGTCACTACTCCACCGAGGTTAGTCTTGATACTTATTGGCTACCGACTATGGTGTACTCATACTACAGTTCTGCATATTTTTGTTCAGAGCCATGTATTGGAGATATCGGACTCAAACAAAGTTAGGGTGTGATCGCAAGGATTAAAGGTAGAGCTGCTTGGTCGTCACAATCTCTTGGAGTCTTTCCATTTTATTGTACTATTAATTATTATTTCAATAGTATTGAGCATTCTATCCTTGAGATCATTTCATATATTCAGTTAGAATTAGTGACTCAGTATTACTAGTCTTGGGAGGTTGTTTGAGAATTTCCGCTATTTGGTTTTGACACTTGTATTAGATTCTAATTAAAACAAATGGCTTGAATTGTTATTATAATCGGCTTACTTAGTCTTAGAGACTAAGTGCAATCAAGACATCTAAGGTGGGATTTTGGGTCTTGACAAGTTGGTATTAGATCTCTAGGTTCATCGATTATACGAGTCATGAACGAGTCTAGTAGAGTATTACGGATCGGTAAAAACACGTCTGTACTTATCTTCGAGACGCTACAAAACTATTAGGAAATTTTCACTTTTTTTATTCCTGTCGTACAAATTTGTTGATTGTAGAATTTGATCCTTTGTATCTCTATTCTCTCACAAATGGTGAGGACACGTGCTATCGGGCCAGCTGAGCAGGCACCCTCACAAACTGCTAGGGCCGCAAGAGGTGGGGGC
Organism: Nicotiana paniculata; assembly: GCA_005239505.1. NCBI lineage: Eukaryota > Viridiplantae > Streptophyta > Magnoliopsida > Solanales > Solanaceae > Nicotiana > Nicotiana paniculata. The sequence goes on along the minus strand of ML363175.1, from coordinate 12,558 downwards.
CGAGGAAGGGCACATGCTGCAGCTAGAGCACCTGAGGAGCCACCAGTAGCTTCAGCTGGGGGAAATGTACCAGGAGCACATGCTGTTACCCCCAGACTTCAGGAGACTTTGGCACATAATGTACAAAATATGTTCATGAACTGTCGTTACCAGGCGGGATTGTGTAACGACCCGGCCGTTCGTTCTGCGAATTTTAGCCATTTTCCCTATGTTTCTTAGCCTATTTATGTTGTGTTGGGTTGGTTGGTTCGAGTTCGGAGTGGTCGTGGTGAGAACTGAGACACTTAGTCTCTTAAATTGGCTTAATAGTTAGAAAAGTCAACTAGGAGTTGACTTATGGGTAAGCGACCTCGGAATGTTTATTTTATGGCTCAGATAGCTTTGTTAGGTGATTTGGGACTTATGAGTGTGTTCGCAATGTGGTTTTGATGTCCGGTGTAGAATTAGGCTTGAATTGGCGAAGTTGAGTTTTTGGCGATTTTTGGTCGGCAGTGGAAAGTTAGCTATCGAGGTCGAAATGGAATTCTGAAAGTTGGAGCAGGTTTGTATTGTCATTGTGGATATATGTGCAAATTTTTAGGTCATTCAGACGTGTTTTGGTTAGTTTCGGCATCATTGGCGGAATTTAGAAATCTCAAAGTTCATAGGCTTGAATTAGAAGTGATTTTGGTGTTTTGATGTTGTTTTGGGTGTTTCGAAGGCTCGACTAAGTTTGAATAAGGTTATGGGACTTGTTTATGTTTTTGGTTGGGGTCTTGAGGGGCTCGGGATGATTTCAGATAGTCATCAGAGGGATTGAAGTTGGAAAATGCAGCTGAAGAAGCTGTTGGTGCCAGGCTTCTAGTATGGCCGCACCTGTGGAAGGGTAGCCGCAGGTGCGAAAAGGGGTCAGGCTGGAAAAATTCACAGGTGCGAGACATGGACCGCACCTACGGAGCCGCAAGTGCGGGTGATTCACCGTAGATGCGAGATTTGGGCCTTAAGTGGAATTCCGCAGGTGCGCACCTGGGACCGGAGGTGCGCACCTGGGACCGCAGGTGCGGAGCAAAGGCCACATGTGCGGTTTCACTGGGCAGGAAGTATAAATACTTGCCTCCGCAAACTTTTGGAATTTTTCATCATTCTTGCATGTGGGCTGAAGCTTTTGGGAGCGAATTGGAGAGGGTTTTTAATTGATTTCCGTGGAGGTAAGTTTCCTAGAGCTAAAACTCGATTCTATGTTGATATTTGACAGATTAAGCTTGGAATTAGTGGAATTTAATGGCATAAATTAGGGAAGTTAGGGCATGAGATTGGAACTTTAATTGAGTAATTGAAGGAGTATTGTAGTCGGATTTCTATGCTTTTTATATGTATAAACTCGGGAAAGGATGAGGATTATTGTGGTGCAATTTTTATAGAATTCTGAGACGTGGGCCCGGGGGTCGGGTTTGACCAATTTCGGGATTTGTTCCCAATTGTGATAAATTTTGAATGGGTTTCGTCTTCCTAGCATATTTTGATATTATTAATCTTATTTTAATGGACTCGGAGCATTTGGGAGCCGATTCGAGGGGCAAGAGCATCGTTGAGTAGTTTTCAGGCCGATTTGAGGTAAGTAACGATTGTAACTCTAGACCTGAGGGTATGAAACCCCGGTATTTCACTTTGTTTTTGGTAAATGAGGTGACAAACATGCTAGGTGATGAGCGTGTGGGCGTGCACCGGTAGGGATTGTGACTTGGTCCGCCCCGTGGCGACTATTATGCCGTGTATTTGATTTGAAATCATGAGATGTCCTGTGTGTTTTAGGTTTATATTATATTATGGGCAGTATGCCATGTTTGGGGCCTTGTGCCGATCTATTTAGACCCCGAGGGCTATTTTTACACTATTCTCACACTATTTTTGATAGAAAATTGTGAACTCAGTCATGTTTATTACTTGTTGCCTTTTCCACTGTTATCCCAATGTGTTATACTACTGTGAGGTATTTGGGGTTAAGTCCCGTGATGTTGAGATGAGTTGCCTGAGTGACTTGAGAGGGTGACTGAGTGAGGACGAGAGCCAAGTTTTTGAGGATAGTTATGGATCAGGCTGCACGCCGCATCATATATAGATATTGTGTGGATCAGGCTGCACGCCGCAATATATATATATATATATTATGTGGATCGGGCTGCACGCCGCAGCAGTTTGTGTGGATACATGGTACCCATTGAGTAAGAGTGCTGAGTGTGAGCATTGAGTTGTGATAGAGGAGTCACGAGTGACTGAGAGATCTTACGCATGAGTGATATTGTGCCCGAGAGGCTATAAATTTTTAGATCATTGTTTTTCCCTCATTTTACACTGAGTTCCTTTAATAGACGTTGAGTTAATGTTTTATGCAAGTTTATAAAGGGAACCGGAATTTGTAAAGTATTTGGTAAATGTAGCCTTTTGGATTACTCCATTTGTTTTCACTGGAACATATTTTTATGAAACTATCATTTTTAAATGCTCTTTACTGCACTCAAGTCTTTAGTTGCTTTGGTTACTTACTGAGTTGGCGTACTCACGTTACTCTCTGCACCTTTGTGTGCAGATCCAGGTACCAGATATGGGCGTTAGCTGATTTCTCCTTCGCTCGGAGGTTGCTCAAGGATAGAGGTAGTTGTTCGGCATCCCCAGCTGGCCTTCTTTTCCTTTCTTAGCTCGTAGATTTCTAGTATTCTTCGGATTGTACTAGTAGGTGCATGTTATCAAATTTTTGTGTTTATCTCTTTAGATGCTCATAACAGTTGTATCCGGGTGCTGGGTTGTGGTTATATTTGTTTTTTTGTGGTTTTATTGTTGTTAATTATATCTTTAAAACAGGAACCTTAAATGAATTACTTGACTTGTGATATTAAATGGATGGTTTTTGTTGTCACGACCCAAAATCCCTAAGGTCGTGATTGCGCCGGACACCATTGTCAGGCAAGGCGATAAGTTAAATAGTCGAAATAAATTCCTGTTTTAACGTTTATAAAAAAATAAATCATTTCCTTTCACTTTATTAGGTATTAACTAAATAAAATCTATTAAGTAAAACAATGGTTTGAATATTCCATTTTAGCAAATATTTCCCAACACATCCCAGAACCCGGTGTCAAAGTACATGAGCAATTTCTAAGAATTTATACAATCATCACAAAGCTTGTCCGAAATACAAGTTGGACAAGGAATTAAAATGAGATAAATACAGTACGAGGGAGACTTTGTCAGCTGCGGATTGCCTCCGGATGGTGCGGATCGCCTAAGTCTTCAAACCAGCCATGCCACTATGAAAGTACCTGTGCAATAAAAATGCACAATAAGTGTAGCATGAGTACAAAAAACAACGTGTACTCAGTAAGTCGCCCGCCTAACCTCAGAGAGGTAGTGACGAGAGGTCGAATTAGATACTCACTAAGGTCCAACAAATTAATTTAACAGCATATGATGAACACGGTAGGCATTTAAAGGTAATAAAGCAGCAAACATATATAAGGCACTGAAATCCAAATAAATGCTAGAAGTAAAAAAACAGTTACTACTTCCTCATTTTCCCCCCAACTATCTTAAATAAGCAAATTTCTTCTTTGTTTTTCCCCAAATATCTTAACTAAACCCTTAATTCTTTATTTTCCCCCAAATATCTTATCACTTCAAAAACCATGAAAACGTTTAACAATTTAGCATGCGCATACGGGATAAGGACAACCGGCTTGAGCCATCATAATAATCATCTTTGTGCACTACCGAGGATTGAACGACCCGTACCATAAGTGCATCTCTCAATAAAATAAATCATGTCTATGCACTCCAAGGGTCTAACGGCCCAAACCATAAGTGCATCTTTCAATCCGTCATGGCGTACGGCCCGCTCCCATGAGTGTGTGGGAAATAACACTCCGCTCCCATGTAAATTGCGAAGCGGTCACATGCAGTCATGCACAATCAACAGTCCACCCTGAATATGTCGGGAAAACAAATACTCAAGTAAATGAAAAATTTCTCTTTTAAAAACCACAAAATAGTATTTAAATCATTTCTCGAAATTCATATGCCAAGTTTAATAATATTCAATAATATCACCTTATCAGGTATGCAATTATCCACGGAGGAAAATAATTCTCTTTCCAACTGATTAAGAAAATGAACTCTAGTCTTCTTTAGATATTAAATTACGATTTCGATTATATTAGCAGTCAAGTAATACAGGCAGGATCACGGGTAAAACACATAAGGCATGCTAGTAGGTCCTAGACTACCCGGATATGGCATAATAGTAGCTACGCACGGACTCTCGTCACCTCGTGCGTACGTAGCCCCCCGAAGATAATAGCACATACTAACTTAGTTCACCTAGGGGGACAATTTTTCTCTCACAAAGTTAGAAAGAAGACCTACCTCGCTCCGAAATTCCATAACCGGCCTCCAAGCCCTTCCAATGACTCAAATCGTTGCACAACGCTCCGAAACTATCCAAAAAATGACAAACCAATGAAAATATACTCTAATATTTGCAATAATTCCAAATTATATAATTTCCCAACTCCGCTCAGTGAATTGACCAAAATGCCCTCGGGCCCACGTGCCCGGATTCCAAAATTTCTCGAAGATAATTTCTACCCATAGCTTTACTTGTTCAAATATACAATTTACTCTAAATTCCATGCTCAAATTCGTGGCTAAAGATCCAAATTACGATTTTCTAGGTTTCTTTAAGATTTCCCAATTTCCTACCAATTTCCATGTCTAATCCATGCATATAATCTTGTATTTAACTTAAAAATGGGAGGAATTGACTTACCTTGTAATGCATGATGAAAACCCCCCTTTGAAGCTTCCCAAAATCGCCATGCCAAAATGAAATGGCCAAAATCACGGTTATAAAAATTCTGCCCAGACGACCTCCTTATATGCGATCGCCCTCCCCTTCACGCGATCGCATAAACCAATCTCAAGAGCCCCCAAAATTTCCTCTGTGTGATCACATACAAGACCCTGTGATTGCATAGGACAACTTAGCAGCCTTCACAAATCCTTCTATGCGATCGCAAACAACTCCACTTGATCGCATAAGCAAATTCCCAGGGCCTCCAAATCTTCCTCTATGCGATATCATACACTGCCACGGAATCGCATAGGCCATATCCAAGAAGACTCTGAATCCTTCTATGCGATCGCATACCCACTCACGCGATCGCAGAGAGTAAAAACCTGTTTCACTCACACCAGAAAACCAGCAACCCTCTCAAGGAAAGAATCAACCTGTTGAGCATCCGAAACACGCCTGAGGCCCTCGAGACCTCAAACGAAACTACCAACTAGTCCCAATACCTCATTCAAACTTAGTTTATCCTTGAAATCACATCAAACAACACCGAAATCACTAATCGCAACCCGATTCAAGCTTAATGAACTTAGAACTTTCAAACTTCCACATTCGATGCCGAAACATATCAAATCACGTCCGATTGACCTCAAATTTTGCACACAAGTCATATTTGACATTACAGACATGTTCCAACTTCCGAAATCACATTCTGGCCTTGATATCAAACTTTCCACTCCCGGTCGGATTTCTCAAAAAATTTTAAATTTCTATCTTTAGCCAAATAACTTCAAAATGACCTACGAGCATCCGAATTTACTTCCGATTGCGAACCGAACTCCAGAATCAACATACAAAGCTATTTCCAGGCTCGGAATCCCAAACGGACATCAATAAATCTGAAATGCGTTACAACCCAAATTTATAAAATTCTTCTAAAATGTTATCTTATATAATATATGCCGAAACGCTCCTGGGTTATCCAAAACCCGATCCGGACATACGCCCAAGTTTGAAATTATCATACGAACCTCCAGGAACCTTCAAATCCTGATCCTGAGGTCGTTTGCTCAAAATTCCAATCTTAGTCCATTTCTCTAACTTAAGGCTTCTGAAATGAGAATTTTCTTTCCAAATCAACTCTAAACTTCTTGAAATTAAATTTCGACCACACCTACAAGTCATAATACCTTAAATGGAGCTGCTCACGACTTCAAACCGCTGAATGACGCGTTAGATCTCAAAATGACCGGTCGGGTCGTTAAATTTGTGTGTTACTCTTAGTAGTTGGCTGGCCTAGTTTCATGATAGGCGCCATCAGCCTATGTTGATTTGGGGTCGTGACAAATTGATCTCTGTTACACCAAATATTTCACAAAATGTGGGAGTAACTGTAACGTCCCGGCTGGTCGCTTTGAGAGAACTAGCCCCAATCCCCTATTTACTACTTCCACTGTATCGTTTTCTTCTTATGTGACTTGTCGGGAGGTTTCATTTTTGTTTTTGGAGTGCTTTGGAACACTTAGTCCCTAAACGGAGGCTTAAGTCTTAGAATTTGGACCGTTGTTAGAACTGTGTGAAGACGACTCCGGAATAGAGTTTCATCAATTCCATTAGCTCCGTTTGGTGATTTTGGGCTTAGTGGCGTGTACAAATTGTGTTTTGAAGGCCCGTAGATTATTTAGTCTTGAAATGGCGAAAGTTGATTTTTTGAAGTTTTGGACCGGTAGAGGAATTTTTGATATCAGGGTCTGAATCCGATTCTGGAAGTTAGAGTCGTCCATAATGTTTATTATAACTTGTGTACAAAATTTGGGGTAAATCGGACGTGGTTTGATAGGTTTCGGCATCGATTGTGGAAATTTGAAGTTTCTAGCTCTTTAAGTTTGAATTGGAGGGTGATTCGTGATTTTAGCGTTGTTTGATAGAATTTGAGGGCTCGACTAAGTCTGTATGGTCTTATAGGATTTTTTGGTATGTTTGGTTGAGGTCCGGGGGGCCTCGGGTGAGTTTCGAGTGCTTAACATATCATTTTTGGACTTTGGTAGTTGGCAGATTTTTTGGTGTTTTGTTGCAGACAATTCCTTCATCGCGTTCGCGAAGGAGATCTCGCGTCGCGTAGGTCATCTGAGAGGCCGGCTGGGTTTGTTCTTCGTGTTCGCGATGTTTTTCCCGCGTTTGAGAAGGTATGGAACACTAAGGCTATGTGTTCGCAATAAGGACCTCGTGTTCACATATAGTCAATGGCCAGATGGGTTCCAGGCATATTAGCCTACGCATTCGCGATGAGTGTCCCGCGTTCGCATAGTGGAAGGCTAGTTGACTTTGCGTTTGCGATCAGTGCATTGCGTTCGCGATGAGTACTTTTTGGATTGAAGCAGCTTGTGCTTCGCGAATGCGAGGCTTTGATCGCGTTCGCGAAGAAGTTTCACCTGGGAAGAATTTAAAGTTCAAAAACGAGGGTTTTGAGTTCATATTAGAAAATTCAATTGGGAGCTCGGTAGAAGGCAAAATTTTGAGGAATTTTGAGAGGACGTTATTGGTTAATTATTCGTAACTCTTTTAGAGCTATATCCCACTAATCTATGCTTGATTTCATCATTTAATTTGGATTTGGGGTGGAAAATTGGGGGAAATTGAGAAAAGTTCTTAGACCAAATTTTGGGGTTTTAATGGATATTTTAGTATCGGATTTGAGTAAATTTGTGGTTAGACTCGTAAGTGAATGGGTGTTCGTATTTTTTGACGTTTACCCGATTAAGAGACGTTGGCCCAGAGAGGCTTTTTGAGCGTTTTTCTAATTTCTCGCGTTAGCTTTGATTTCATTAGCTAGATTAGTTCTTGTAGATATATTTATGTTATGTAATTGATTTTGGCTAGATTTGGGCCACTCGGAGCCGGATATTCATGGGAAATGCATTGGGATGGATTGATATGAGCTTGGTACGAGGTAAGTGGCTTGACTAACCTTGTATAGGGGAACTCCCCTTAGGATTTGGTACTGTTTGATAGATGAACGCCATGTACGTGAGGTGAGGAGTGCGTACACGTCCTAATTGTTGAAAGACTTCATTTTCATTAAGTAAAATATCTGTTTTACATTAACTAAGCTACACTAGCATATGTAATATCCTGTTTAGTCTAGAACAACATGTCTACTTGTGTTGATTGCTTACCTGAACTCTGTGCAACATGCTTAGAGAATTTCCTGCTTCTTCATTGACTTGTACTTAGTATAAACTGTAGGTTTCTTATTGTAACTGTTATTTCCATTGTTTGAGTTGCATATTTTCTTTGGGACTACGGAATGGTATTTCGGAAGTTCCCCCTGCATATTTACTTTGGGACTACAGAACAGTATTCCGAGAGATCCCCCAGCACTGCATATTTACTTTGGGACTACAGAACGGTATTCCGGGAGATGCCCCCGGCACATTTACGTTTGGGACTATGGGACGGTATCCTGGGAGATCCCCTGTTGTTATCTTTGTGTTCTAAGCTGTTTTTCTTCTATGCTTACATTCTTGTTAAATTTCAGTATTTATTTTTACTGTGATATTTCATTCTGTTATATTTTTTTATACATATACCAGTAGGGCCCTGACCTGATCTCATCACTACTCGACCGAGGTTAGGCTTGGCACTTACTGGGTACCATTGTGGTGTACTCATGCCCTTTCCTGCACATGTTTTTCATGTGTAGATCAAGATACCGTTTATCAACCGCATTATTCGTGATGCGAAACCGTTGTAGACACTTCAAAGTATATCTGCTGCGTCCGCAGACCTTGGAGTCCCTTTCTACTCTTTCCCCTCTCAAACTCTTCTTGTATTTCCTTTGATCAGACTCTGGAATATAGCAATACTCTTTCCTTTCTGTAGTTTCTGACTTATGATATTCTGGGTTTGGGAGAGTTTATGTACACATCGAGAGTAATTATTTTATATGTCGAGCGACATCTTAATTTCTTATTTAAATTCACCAGTTAGTTGTCAGCTTTTATGTTTTCATTTCTTTTCAGCAAATTTTAGGCTTACCTAGTCGTAGGGACTAGGTGCCGTCACGACGGTTCACGGAGGGAGAACTTGGGTCGTGACAAGTTGGTATCAGAGCTCTAGGTTCATAGGAGTCGTGAGTCACAAATTGGTTTATTAGAGTCTTGGGGATCGGTATGGAGATGTCCGTACTTATCTTCGGGAGACTATTAAACTGTTAGGAAAATTTCACTTCATTTTATTCCTTGTCGTGCGAAATTAATTATTTCGAAATTCTAAACTTCTGCCTTTTATTCTCTCACAACTGGTGAGGACACGTGCAGCCGGAGATGACCAGGCACCCGCGCCCTCTGCTAGAGCCGGTTGGGGGCGGGGCCAGGGTAGAGGTTGAGGACGCCCATGGGGTGCAACCAGAGCACCCGAGCGAGCTGCTACCGAGGAGCCACCAGTAGCTCCAGTCGGAGCACAGGCACCTGAGACGCCTACTACTACTACACCAGATCTTGAGGAGACCCTTGCACAGTTCCTAAGCATGTTTGGTACTCTAGCTCAGGAGAGGTTGATTCCCTTGCTCCATCCACATCTCAGGTCGGGGGAGGAGCACAGATTTTCACAGCCTTCCCCCTACAGCAACGGCTTCCAGAGGCATAATAAGGCTCATCAGATTCCAGAGGTTATACCAGTACCACCTGTAGCAGTTCCAGAGGAGGATCAGCGTAGGCTTGAGAGGTACAAGAAGTACGACCCTCATACATTTAGTAGTCTAGCAGCAGAGGATGCTCATGGTTTTCTGGAGGGGTGTCAATATATCCTCCATCTATGGGTATAGCAGAGTCGAGTGGGGTTTCTTTCATTATTTTTCATCTTCGAGGAGCAGCCTATCAGTGGTGGCGTACTTATGAGTTGGACAGTGCGGCTGAGGTATCTTCCCTTACATGGACTCAATTCTCGGAGATGTTTTTGAGAGAGTATGTCCCTCAGAGCCTCAGGAACTCATAGCACACGAGTTCAAGCAGCCACGCCAGGGTGCTATGGCTGTTTCAGAGTATGTAGTCTGTTTTAGTGACTTGGCTAGGCATGCACCGACCTTGGTTTCTACAGTTCGAGAGATGGTCCGTTGGTTTATTGAGGGAATCCATCCCAGTATCAGGACTATCATGGCCCGGGAGTTAGAGATAGATATCTAGTATCAGTGGGTGTTGAGTATTGTCAGGAGAGTGGAGGGAATTCTTACTCGGGATAGGGAGGAGAGAGAGGCAAGAGGTCTCGACAGTACGGCCATTATTCTGGTGCCCGTGCCCCAACTACAAATCATTATGGTAGGGGTTATGTGAGTCACCCCGTTCATTCAGCTCTTCCAGTAGCCAGTGGTATTCTGGTTCCTCCTAGACCTTATGAGCCTTATTATGCACCTCCAGTATCTAGTGTGCGTCCTGCACGAGGTGGTTTCAGTGGTCAGTCCAGCAGACCTGGCCCGAGCCAGCCACAACAGCCATGCCCTCCTAGAGCTTGTTTTGAGTGTGGAGACACTCGTCATATGGTGAGGGGTTGCCCCAGACTTAAGAGGGGTGCACCTTCACAGACTTCTCAGCCACAACGTGCTCCACAGGGTTCCCAACCTATGATTACCGTACCAACTGCCCCTCCACCTATCAGCCAGCTCGAGGTGGAGGTTGGGGAGGTAAAGGTTGCCCTAAAAGGGAGGCCAGGCCAGATACTATGCATTTCCTGCTCGTACAGAGGTTGTTGCTTCTGATTTTTTCATTATAGGTATTGTTCCGATATGTCATAGAGATGCATCGGCTCTATCCGATCTAGACTCCACGTATTCCTATGTATCCTCTTATTTTTCCTAGCATTTGGGAGTATCTCGGGATTCTTTGAGTTCCCCTGTTTATGTGTCTACTCCTGTGGGAGATTCTCTTATTGTAGACCGCGTATATCAGTCGTGTTTGATTACTCTTAGTGGTTTTGAGACCAGAGCCAATTTATTATTGCTCAGCATGGTAGATTTTGATGTTATATTAGGAATGGACTGGTTTTCGCCCCATTATGCTATTCTTGATTGTCACGCCAAGACTGTGACGCTGGCTATGCTAGGTATACCGCGATTAGAGTGGAGGGGTACCTTAGATTACACTCCCGGCAGAGTCATTTCATTTCTTAAAGCTCGACGAATGGTTGAGAAGAGGTGTGAAGCATATCTAGCTTAAGTAAGAGATTTTAGTATTGATACCCCTACAGTTGATTAAGTCCCAATAGTGAGGGATTTCGCTGATGTGTTTCCAGCTGATCTTCCGGGCATGCCGCCCGACAGAGATATTAATTTTGGAATTGACTTATTTCCAAGCACTCAGCCCATCTCTATTCCTCCTTATCGTATGGACCCTCTTGATTTGACAACTATAGGAATTACTTGATAAGGGCTTCATTCGGCCTAGTGTGTCGCCTTGGGGTGCTCCTATCTTGTTTGTGAAGAAAAAAGATGGTTCTATGTGTATATGCATTGATTATCGACAGTTGAACAAAGTTACAGTGAAGAACTAGTATCCTTTGCCTCGTATTGATAACCTATTTGATCAGTTGCAGGGTGTCTGAGTGTTTTCCAAGATTTATTTGCGTTTGAGTTATCATTAGTTGAAGATTCGGGAGCAAGATATCCTGAAGACTGCTTTCAAGACTTGGTATGTCATTACGAGTTCCTTGTGATATCTTTTCGGCTGACCAATGCCCCAACAACATTTATGCATTTGATACACAGTGTATTTAGACCTTATCTTGATTCATTCTTCATTAACTTTATTGACGACATTCGGGTGTACTCCCTAAGTCGGGAAGATCATGATCAACACCTAAAGACTGTGCTTCAGACCTTGAGAGAGAAGAAATTATATGCAAAGTTCTCAAAATGTGAGTTCTGGTTGGATTCCGTGGCATTTTTGGGTCATGTGGTGACGAGTGAAGGGATCAAGGTAGATTCGAAAAAAGTGGAAGCGGTGCAGAGTTGGCCCAGACCGTCCTCATCTACAGAGATCTAGAGCTTCCTTGGTTTGGCGGGGTATTACCGTCGATTTGTTGAGGGATTCTCATCGATTGCAACACCTATGACCAGGCTAACCCATAAGGGTGCTCCGTTCAGGTGGACAGAGGAGTTCTAAGAGTGCTTTCAAAATCTCAAGACAACTTTGACTACAGTCCCAGCATTGATATTGCCTACAGGTTCGAGGTCTTATAGAGTTTACTGTGATGCATCATGAGTTGGCCTCGGCGCGATGTTAATGCAGCACCGTAGGGTGATTGCCTACACGTACAGACAGCTGAAGGTGCATGAAAAGAACTTTCTTGTCCACAACCTCGAGTTAGATGCTATTGTTTATGCCTTGAAGATTTGGAGGCATTATTTGTACGGTGTCCCTTGTGAGATCTACACTGATCACCGAAGTTTGCAGCATATGTTCAAGTAAAAGGATCTTAATTTACGTCAGAGGAGGTGTAGAGATGCATAAGGATTATGATATCACTATTTTGTACCACCCTGGGAACGCCAATGTGATGGCCGATTCTTTTAGTTTCCAGGCAGTGAGTTTGGGGAGTTTAGCATATCCACCAGCAGTAGAGAGGCCCATGGCATTAGATGTTCAGGCCTTAACTAGCCAGTTTGTGAGATTGGATATTTCTGAGTGATGTGTGGCTAGAATTCGTGATTTTAAGCATTATTTACCTCGCATTTTATGTACTTT